>CM056601.1:44027975-44127764 GCA_029721355.1 Tegillarca granosa | reverse complement strand
ATTTTTCTGAACTTGTAAATATCATTATAGTTTATAACGTCACCATAATCCAATTCATGGAAATGCAAAATTTAGAAGAGTTATTATTAGCTACGCTTTCTATAACAGCAATACCACAACAATGAAAATTTCAATTTGGACCTCATTATTAACATCTGTTTACAATCTCAATGCTTTTCCATGAAAAGTATTTTAGGACAAGTGTACTTAATCGATTCACTTTTAAAATAATAATAGAATCTAACTGTCATCCGAGTAGAAAGTGTAGAAAATGTGAGTTAAATTTTGAAAAATGTTATATCTGTACGAGAAGAGTTTTACACGACTGGGGTCTGGGCATAAGAAACTTTATAACACCGTATTCGTGCTTCTCGAGACCCCTCCTCTTTACAAATATATAACAAAAATACCTTTTAAATTATGATGATGCCATATGTGCACATTTTGGAAAATCAGTCCTCATCAGTGACATTAGGGGCCAAAAAGTGAAATAGATAAAAACATAAACCGAACAGTTAAAAATAATGAATCTAAAGTTCCTAAATTATTTGAATCCAAACCCAGATAAAGAAATGCTTGGCATGGGGGAACAAACCTTAGTTTTAAATTTCAACAACTAAAAAAAATTGAAAAAAATTGCCACATGGTACATTTTCTGAAAGCACAAAAGTTCTGCCTGCAACAAAATGAAGTCAGTAGTGCATACTTTACAAACTAGTATCGTAGATTATAATACGATCGACATCCCGACAATTTTTGACACTTTTATTACAAAGTGCATCATCAAACTGAGAACACCAGTGCTCAGCAGTCACCAAGTTCAATTCCTTTCCAAAAGTTTACATACGTGCAATATCCAGTCAGCAACACCAATCAACAACAAAGATAACTTCGGGCTATGTAATAACAAATTTAGATTATTAAATCGATATACCTTAAATTTTCTAATTATTTCTTTCTTCGTTTTTACATATGTTACTATCAAAGATATAAAGTGCACAATTGTAACAAATAATGGAATAAAATGTATACAATATACATTTATTACAATATGATGAGCATATGAAAGTATTAGAGCATGTGTTCTAAGGTTTTGACACTTGTAATTGTGTAATATATAACAGAAATAGCTGTTAAATTTTGATAAGCCATATGTGCACATTTCGGAAAATCATTCCTCATCAGTAACGCTAGTGGCCGAAAAGTTTGAAAGATTAAAAAACATACGCCAAATATTTGAAAATTAATGAATCTAAAGTTCCAAAATTATATGCCAAATCCAGCTAAGGAATGCTTTGCATGAGGGAACAGTTTATCATTGCGCATTTTTTTTTGCATCAACAGTGATTAACTATAGAAATAAACCGTTGATAAATAATGTTTTATGTTGATCTTCATTTTTGATAAATTGAATTATACGAAATGAAGGATTTCATTTATGATTATCGAAGTATGACTTGAAAACCGGTGTGCAAACTTAATTATAATCCGCGTAGTTCATATATTGATCAAGAGCACTCATATCAAGCATAAATGTGATAGCAAAATTTCTGGGAATCATTTTTAAGAGATGGGGTATGATGGGACTAGGTCCCTTACCCACACCCTTAATCAAGAACCAATATTCATAAAAATGCTTAATTTTATTTCTTAAGGCAAGATTAAAGGATCAAAGTCCTGAATAAAGAATTTAAAACAATTTGAATAGCATAATTACAAGCTTTTCATAGGTATAATTTCTTTAATCCCTAATTACATATGAAGCTTCTTGGAAACAAGAAGTTAATTCCGTAAAAAGAAAGTTCTGTTTTTTTCGAAAAGAAAATCAAAAAATTTACCTATTTTTATTTTAGTATAAAAACTTTTGATTTTTCTACCCTGTACACCACTATCCCTCATGCTAAATTGAAAGAACGTCTAAAAAAATCATTCATTTTTCATTCTTTTACAAAAACGGTAAACCAAGATATGAATATCTAGTGCTCAACAGGGATTCTGGTTATTTTGTAAAACACCATACAGACTGCAAACAAAAATATACTGAAGATACCATCAACAAAATGTTAGAGTTTTTGATAGACAACATATTTGTTGTGTTTGGCAATATTATCTTTCAACAAACAATCGGTATACCAATGGGAACCTTTGCTTGCTGATTTGTTTCTATATTCATATGAATCAGAATTTTTACAGAACCTTGTCAAATCTGGAAAAAAGACTGTCGCTAAATCATTCAACTACACATACAGATATATAGATGACGTTCTTTCTCTAAATAATCCAAAATTTGGAGAATATGTGAATGTCATCTATCCAAGTGAGCTTAAAATAAAAGACACGACAGATTCTCCATGTTCTGCTTCATATTTGGATTTATACCTCAATTATGACAACCATGTAAGGTTACATCTGAAGCTTTACGACAAACGTGATGACTTCAATTTTTCTATTGTCAACTTCCCGTTTCTTTGCAGTAATATCCCTGCATATGGTGTATATGTTTCACAGTTAATACGATACGGTAGAGCTTGTTCCCTCTAGGGGAACTTTCTGCAGCGAAGCAAATTACTTACAATTAAATTGTTGACACAAGGATATTGCAAGCCTAGGCTGATCAGGGCCCTTAAAAAAGTTTTATGACCGTCATCAAAATATTGTTGATAAGTATGTAGTCACTGTATCCTAACTTATACTGTATATATTGACTTACCATAGTTTTTTGTTCCTTTCATTCTCAAAATTGACTTGCACGTGACGGGTGTAGCTAGCTAGACAGGAGGTGCTTACCTTTCCGGAGCACCCGGCCTCACTTCCTTGATGGAAGTTCACGTGTATAACATATTTTGCCAGTTTGCAAAGTTTTTACTTTGTTTTTGGGATTGTGATATGGACAAGGACTGGTATGTTTGTTTTATTTACATTTAATGAAAAATTACCTGACTATGTAGATAATTTTTTTATCTAGGTATTACTTTTAACCATAATGGGAAGTTTACGAAGGGCAGGAAACGTTTATTGAACCAAGCATCAAAACCCTTTTCTGTGTATTTGAAAAGACTAATAATTTGGATTTATCAATATAAAGCCAGTTGAAACTTACCCTTATAATTTGGTAGAACCTATTCTTACTTACAGTTTGTGAAGTTTGGGGATTGAAAAGTTTCGGTTAATTTGTGTAAATTTTTTAAAAATAGGCTTCAAAAATATATACTTCATAATGCTTCTCTCTCTCTCTCTCTCTCTCTCTCTCTCTCTCTCTCTCTCTATTATTATATTTTTTTTTTTTGATATTATTTGAAACTTCTTAAAATATGATTGTTTCAAGTGAATTTGAATATCATCGACTGATTGTGTTATCTATTGTCTTCGGTAGTGATTGAAGGTCTCTCTTAAGAGCGGTAATTAATTCATTCCAACCCTAGCCAGGTCGTAAATCAGGCATAACAACACTGTTTCCTCAAAAGAGGAGAGGGTATTGACTGGTACAGCCAGTGTGACGATACTGTGACTCAGGGGGTGATATGCTTGTCTGTAGGTTGTAAGATCTAGAACCTTAACAAAAAAGTCACCTGAATACGCGATAGTACAAGACAAACCACATTACAAATTATCACCAATGCCAACACAAAATAAAATATTCATTAGTAAGTAATAAAACTCGGATACAGCTAAAAAAATTACTGAAGTTACATAACACATTTTCACTTACCAATGATGCAAACATGAGTGAGGGGGTCAAAATGTTGGGATGGTGAAAGACTTCAATCATTATTCCTGCCACAATTACAAATATAGTAAAATTAAAAATTGTTAAAAACATATGTTGTATTGTATTTGGAAAATAAAATATATAAAATAAAAAAAAAATATTTAAGCATAAGAATGTAATTTCATAAAAAGAAATAGTAAATTGTAAATTCGTAAAACATATGTTGTACAATATTTGGAATATGAAAAAGTTCGTAAGCAACATGTGAATGTTTAAAAAACCCTATGTAAATGTTAAAGTAAATGTAACTCCTTTTTGTAGTTGGCAGCAACAGTAAGTTGTTCCCGGGATTAATTGACTAAAAAATCTTTTCCGTAATGACAGAAACAAAATATTATGTGTAACATGACATTTTAGGACTATTGGGAAATTTTTATGTTGCAAACAAAAAAAAACGAAATTTACAATGATTTGTATGAAATAATAAATGTACTGAAATAAAAATCATATTTAAGATCATAATATATTTATTTTCTTTTTCAGGATAATAAATTTGATTAATTTGCAGCAAGATTTTTTTTGCATCTTATTTTTGAATCTGTCAATTATATTTCGACTTGACAAGAGCCACAGCATCACAATAAATGTTACAAAACATTCTAAAATTCAAATAATATAGTGACCTTACACCACTCTACTACAACATTGTATTCCATTTAAGAAGTCCACGTTGTGTTCTAAAATACTTATATCCTTTAACGTATGATAATTATTATATATTATTTTAAAAGTCAAACTTAGTAATATATTTAACAGTCATTTTAGACTTAGAGTCAAACTTGGTTATATTGAAATCCAAGGTACTGCAGGATTCTTTTCAAATTAACCGAATTTCAATTTATCCGAAATTGACACACATTTCAAGTTGATTTACAAATGTAAAAATGCCTGTAAAATTTCAAACTTTGCACCTATTTTTAATTGTTTCCTTTTTGTTTGATTAGCAATCCTGTGTTATCTATTCTTAATTTTAAAATTGTTCATGTTTCATTTTTATTCATATCTCAGATTCAGAGAACTGCTCACCGTGTGTTTGTGTCTACAAACATATATTGTTAACAATGTATACCTGTTGAGTTTTACCTGAGCGACTTCAAATTAACCGTTATCAAAACAATGCTCAAATAGTTCAGGGGGCTTAGATAAACCTTTCAAATTAGTCGAAATTTCAATCAAAGTGAATGCAATATAAATGGGAAATACCAACAAAAAATGTAAGCAATTGTTCAAAATAAGAGAGTTCAATGTATCCAAGTTCAACTGTATTTCCTCTCTGTTACATCTAATGATCTCTCTCGCTCTCCGTCTAAACATCTCTCTCTCCCTCTTATATCCAGGAGATGTACATAATTCACATAACGACAGGCGTGTAATGTTGAACACTAAAAATACTAGTGATATAACTGTTTTTTACACATTGGGAGTCCTCTATATATCGCTTTGTCACATACACTACTTTTACTTTCAGTTTCAAAATTAATTTTTTACACCTGCGTAAATTACGCAGACAATATCGTAATTTGGTCAACTTTGGTCAATAGTTTTTTGTGGGGGCTTCTGGCGAAACATGTTTAATTTTTTATGCTTTTTGTATCTTTTTAGGGAGGTTTTTCTGCAATTAAACGACGGCAGGTCGTAAATCTTGACCATAAATATGTTTTAAATTAATTATCACCCATTGTAATGTTTTGGCATACTGATTTCACAGTTAATCATTAGTTAAAACACATTCGGGTTAATAATTGTCGTTTTGTGGCTTTGAGATCGTAAGGTGGTAATTTTATTTGCAATTATTTTAGTCACCGGTCCAGATAATGAAAATTAAACTTTTCAATACGATTGGGAATTTATTGTCTAAATTTGGGAAATTTTTAGTCTTTTTGCAATTGGGAATGGGGCCGAATTTTGGCCCACAATTGAGCCAAAAAACCACACCGATTACTGATTGTAAAGTGAATAAAATGGTAACATTCTCGGATATAATATCCCATTTTTGTTTTGCGACAATGATAAATTTATTTTAAAAAAGTTAACTATTTACATTGAAAAAAGTTGAAATGGACTGATCAATGGTTTTTTTAGCTCATATAAATAAATTTTAACTAAACGCGGGTCCAAAACACAGTTCTAGAGTACAAAAAATTGACAAATGTTAATATCATACTAACTTTTAAGCCTTCCTTCCAAATTCGGCAATTGTTTTTATAAATTTTTTTTGAAAATATTTATTCAGATTTAAAAAATGTTTTCTAGCTATTTGACGTTTAGAATCAATCGGCCTCGTCAGACCGAGCGGTTTATAAAGCGTCAATTGTTCGTGTGTTGAAAAACGGTGTCCTGAAAATTCATTGAAAAACCTGATAATTGTTCCCGAGTGATAACAGCAACTGAAATATATATATTAGTATATGTGTGGTGTGGTGTGTGTGTGTGTGTGTGTGTGTGTGTGTGTGTAAAGAATATTTTCTTGCGTAAAAATCCTTTAAGATTAAAATTTTCTTAACAGGTTTTAACCCTTATAGTCTGAGAGATTTGTTTTTCTTTATTATATTTTTGCCTGTACACGAATAGACCATTTTGCCAATTACATTTTCCGAGTCATCGTGAATCATTTTCCTATTTAGATATTACAATGACGGGGGACAAAACCTCTGAATTTTCTGTTTTTTTCGTACAAAGCACTGTTTTACCAAGTGTAATTTCTATGTTGTCATTTTATTTAAAAAGTTTACCGGACAAGCCTAAATACATTTGAGACATTATATGCAAAATAAAATGGTTTTAAAAGATGAAACTCTTTTTTTTTTTCGGCTTTTTGTTTGCCAAGAGAAGTCATGTTTATGTAACGAAAAACCCCGAGAACTGTCCGGTCAAGTGTTTAAAATCTTAATAGAAAACCGATTCATATTTCGGTCGGAATTTTAATTGGCAAATCCCCTATTACCACTTGTAAAATGAAGAGGTAAACTTTTTACCATAAAACTGACTGGAAATGCACGTGATCAGTGGTTATTTTAGCTCATATAACTACATTTAATTTAAACAGCGGACATTTAAATGTCGTTGCTGCTTTAAACACAGTATAATAGTATAAAAGCATAGCAAAATTGTTCATATCATAATTATTGTTTTTTAGTTTTAAAACAGTATGCTTCCTCCCAAAATCGGCAATGGGTTTAATAAATTTTATTCAGAATTATTACCCAGATAAATAAGTATTTCTGACGAGTTGGCGTTTTAGAACGACAATGCCGTCTGCCTCGTGAAACGACACTGTTTATAAAGCGTCAATTGTTCTAGTGCTCGAAAACTATGTCGTGAAAATGAATTGAATTGAGAAAACAGTTAATCGTTCACTAGAATCACAGCAACTGAGAAAGACGTCCGACAGATCAATCCCGACAGTTTTGCATCCCTTTAGAACAAAACTTTGCTATTTTTTAACCAATTCAAATTATCAAAATTGAAATAACGTTAAGTCTTTCATCAGCTACATAATTTTACGATGATAGTCGCAAACCCTTGAATTAATACAGATGGGTACTGTTTTTCTTTTTCCCCCTCATTCTCCATAAAGATTGCGAATGCATCCGTTATTGATATTGCACAATACTTAATGAATATTGCCAATAAAAAGAAGGAAGCCTCGATATTTAATTAGAATCATTGGTATATATATATATTCTCGTATTGCTTTCAGAGTTGACTCAGTTGATTTCAGTGAACGGTTCAAATTACAGAAACGGGATATATTTCTATTGTAATGGATTTTCCAGGTATGCATAACAAGAAAGACTGTTAGTTATGTTATCAAATAGAGCAAAATTCATGACAGATTATCTTAGTCCTCATCTCTCTCTCTCTCTCTCTCTCTCTCTCTCTCTCCTCTCTCTCTCTCTCTCTCTCTCTCTCTTTCTCTCTCTCTCTCTGCTAAAAACTAACATCAGAATATTGTAAATGCATAGTAAGTTTAGCTTTTTTCAATGTTGCCGAAGTTGAAAATTATTCAGTGTTTAATTATGTTTACTCCTTTCCACTGCATCCCATCAACTTCAAATATCTTTACAATGACATACACAATTATAAGCAATCAAACGTACCTCAGCTAAAGAAGAAAGTCTCAAAACGATAAAAAATTTACATCACAAAATAGGTGTTAAACGGAAAAATGAAAAGTAAATGCTAGAGTTTTGAAAATTGACATACAAAATTATAAGCAATCACAATACCTCATCTAAAGAAGAAACTCTCAAAACGTTAAAAATTACATCACAAAATAGGTGTAAACAGAAAAATGAAAAGTAAATGTTGAAGTCTGAAAATTGACATACAAAATTATAAGCAATCAAAAATACTCATCTAAAGAAGAAACTCTCAAAACGTAAAAAAATTTACATTACAAAATATGTAAAACGGATAAATGAAATGTAAATGTTGAAGTTTGAAAAATGAAACATAAAATAAATTATACAAATCAATATTTATAAAAGGCACTAAATGATTTCTATCGGGAACATTAGACTGTTGAAAAAAGATTACCATTTTGCTTTATCCATTACACAACAAAAACGTCTTTATTTTTCAGTAAAAAATGCAAGTGACTTCAGAAAAGATTTGTCTATTGAAGAAAACCATGCGTACGAGATAAATGCTAATGTGTTTAATGCTGAACTGAGTCGACAAGAAGTGAAAGAATACTATAGTAAATGGGCAGATCAATATGACAAGGTAAGAATTGAAATCTAAAAAGTCAATAATATTTTGGGGATATTAAATTTTCCTAATTGATGGTGTAGTAAATTCCGAGAAATAATATCAACGATTTTTTTTATTTCTTTCTTATCAATGGGGGTTTATGTTTACAAGTCAAAATTCCGCGAAGATTTTTGTTTACATTACGCTACTATACACAAATATTTAGTCTCGTTATTTAATCTTTCAGTATTTTCAATTTAGCATAAAACCCATTTACATATATGAAACGTAATCAGGTTAAAATGAAGTAAAAATATTATACAATCACAGAAAAAATGGTGTATGAGTAATTTTCTCCGTTCATAAATAATCACTGTTATTTGAGTGGATACCATCTTCTATCCACGCGAAGCCATCCTGCTACGGTTTGATACCGTCAGCTAAATTTATTTAAGAATCGAGTCTTATTTCCATTCGGGTCATATATATATTTATAACATTTACTGCCGGGATGCTAACAGTTAAAAACAAGTTTTATTTGTAGTGATTTTATAAAACGTTGGAGTCGTAAAAATAATTTGCAAAATTAATTAGATGAGGTTAACCGTCGGAAATAAAGGTTGATTTACAGTATGTTGTACAGTTGTTCTGGAGGGAGACGGGTTAATATTTGCGCTTGTTTCTGAATCCAGTTTACGTATGTTGTACAGTTGTTCTGGAGACGGGTTTATATAAGCTTGCGCTTGTTTCTGAATCCAGTTACAGTATGTTTTGTTCTTTGTTTGTAATTTACAAATAATAAAATATTGTTTAAACTAATTTGCAACGAATACATTCCTCAACGATATGCAAGTTTTAAGTGGATTTGAATTATTCCTACATAAGTATTTTTCTACCATTGACTCCTCCTTCCAACATATTTTTAACAAATAAAGAAAAAGGTTATTGATAGCAATTATCTTTTTACATACCCTAGGATGAAAGTAAACATGATTTACTTAAAAGCGTACAATAACATCTATGATCTAAATGCAAGCAGTACGGTTAAAGCTGCATTAAGTTTTCCAAGAAAAAATTAAGACGGTGCTAATCTAATTAATGATGTTCCTTATGAACTTTAGATTCATTATTTTCAACAGTTGGCTTATGTTTTTATCAAACTTTTCGGTTTTAGTGTCACTGATGAGCAATGAATTCCGAAATGTGCACATCTGACACATCAAAATTTAACTGGTATTTGTGTTATATATTTACATTTGGTTCAACGATAAAAGCTCGAATAACTACAGAAATTACAGTAATTACCCAACGAGATGCAGCATTTGGGATCTAATTTTATACCCATGGTTACGTCATCAAAACCCGGGTAATTTATATACAACTTTAAAAACGGTGAAATACGATAAATTAAACACAGAACTTCGTTAAATTTGTCATTTGTGACTTAGTAAGGAATACATAACACCATTTCAAATACATCTTGATATTAGTAAAGAACAATTAATGCAATTTGTCATGTTACACCTTTGATTCATGGGTTTTCCGTACACCCGTGCGCATGCTCCAAGCTCATAATAACCATCGTTAAACATTGACCAACCGGTCAGAGGATTCCGTTTATTACAGCTAAATGAAATGAAATTTTAGAAAATGAAACTCACAGATCGTGGTTAGAGAATATCTATTTATCAGAAAATTGAAAACTTAATGCAGCTTGAAAAAATACTTATCTTTGAACGAACATAGACATTTATTGTTAGAAAATGGAGTTAAATGTAAAAGGTATTTTATCCATAAAACTGAATAATAAAAAATTGTCAAGATCTATACATCATGTTATAAAAATAAAATCGATCGCAATATGAAATATATTATGTAGGTTTTACCTGTTACGGAGTTAGACACAAACATGTGTTACTTTAAACGGTAATTGGTGGGGTTTAGTTGTATTATAATGACATAAAATGACACCATCCCATTCTCTATAAAAACATCTCTATCTATTCATACACATTAAAAGCAAGTAACGCATACAAAACAAGAGATACTCGGATTTCAAGTCTTGCAAATGTTCAAAACACTGTCAACAAGTTGGACGGCTCTAATCAAGGTCATTTGTATACTGATATTCACAGAGTAAAACGTTATTCTATAGTAGTTGGGGAAAGGGGGTTCCAGCGCAGTGCGCCTCCCATTACTTTAACATAGCGCCTCTCAGCGCCTCTCAAAGAGTGTGAAAAGAGTTTATCGTGACACGGATGATTAAGACTACAAGTAAATAAAAGAAATGAATTCTACCTGTTGAATGTACTGCCCTTTATAATCTTTTGTCTGCATTCAGCGAGGGTCAGGTCACTTGGTTAGCGCCTCACACTCTTTGAGAGGCGCCTAGAGGCGCTATGTTAAAGTAAAGGGAGGCGCACTGCGCTGGAACCCCTTTCTCCAACTAAGGGGGGTTCCAGCGCAGTGCGCCTCCCATTACTTTAACATAGCGCCTCCCAGCGCCTCTCAACTAGTGTGAGGCGCTTACCATGTGAAAAAAGAAAGGGGGTTATCAAGTGCGGTTAGGTCGTTTAATCTATCGCCCGTGACATGTCTACCTTTAAAGCAGACGACAAACTCATGTATATTCATTTTATTAACGGGCGGTCGTTACGGTGAGTGGTCACACGCGACCTAAGGTATTCCAGAACATTCTTTAAACAAGTCTGTACATGATTGCCGTCAAGTTTAAACTTGCATGATTGCATAGTGATTGTGCAATAAAGGGGATTCCCTGACTGTTGGGGAAAGGGGGGTTCCAGCGCAGTGCGCCTCCCATTACTTTAACATAGCGCCTCTCATCCCATGACTTTCTTGAGAGTGAATTTTGATAAAGTAAAGAAAGTTTTGAAAAACGCCATTTTAAAAAGAGGGGGGCTAAAATGGTATATGTCTCTGCAGGTTCAGATGGAAAAGAGGGAAGGCGATCAAGTAGACAAGGCAACGCCACATTTAAGAAAGAAATGCCAGATAGCGCTGAAAGTCGAAGATATGGAAGAAGCCCTAAAGGAAGCCATTATGAAGATATACACATCCTACATGGAATATCAGAGAAGAGGAAGTAATTGGACTGTGGACAAAGTCAAAGATGTCACCATCCATATGACCCGCTACCGTCCCTTGCGAGGTTCAAGCTTCATCCCCTTACCAATCAAACTCAGATCTAAAATGGCTATTGTCAACGTACAAAACAAATATAACAAATGTTTTATGAGGTCCGTTCTTGCTGCATTACATCCTTCCAAAAAAGATGGACAGCGGGTTAAAAAATATAGTAAATATTCAGATGAGCTCAATTTTAAAGATATATCTTTTCCCGTGACATTAGCAGATGTGGTTAAATTCGAGAAGCAAAATCAAATTTCCATTAACGTCTTTGGTTATGAAAAAGGAGAAGTATTCCCGCGTCACGTGACCCAATATCGATATGAGAGACACGTCAATCTGCTGATGATCTTCGATGGTAAAAAACATCATTATTGTTGGGTGAAGAACTTAAGTCGATTGCTTGGGGATCAACATACAAAAAAAGATAAAATACCACTACTCTCCGTACTGTTTAACGGGGTTTACGAAGTTCAGGGTGTTAAAAGACCACATTACCTACTGTCAGACTCACGGTGCTCAGAAGATTGAATTACCATCTGAAGAAGACAAGTGGTTGTACTACAAAGACATCCGGAAAGAATTGAGAGCCCCTATGTCATTTATGCCGATTTTGAGTCACTACAAGTGCCCATATCGGGTTGCGAAAAAGATCCTCAAAAGTCCAGCACCGAAAAGAAAACACAACATGTGCCTTGTGGATTTGGTTACAAAGTAGTAGGATTGACACCAGAGCACTCTAAAAAGTTGGCAGTCTATAGGGGATCAGATGCAACTGACAAATTCGTGGAATACATGGTCGAAGAACAAGAAGAAATCGAGAAAATTTTTAAAGAAGTCTAGCCCCTGGTGATGACGGGAAGCGACTGGCAAGAATTTAAAAAGGCTATCCACTGTCATATTTGTCAGCAGGAACTTGGTAATGACCACTGCCACGTAACAGGTAGATTCAGGGGAACAGCCCACAATGAATGCAATATAATTACAAATTTACAGGCAGAATTCCGGTGATATTCCATAAACTTAGAGGCTATGATAGCCATATCATCATGCAATCCATTTGAAAGGTCAACAAAGAGCTCAAGTGTATACCTAACCATATGGAGAAATACATATCATTCTCCATGGGATGCATGGATTTCCTTGACTCTTTCCAATTCATGTTATCATCACTGGAAACACTGATAGAAAACTTGGCCAAAGATAAAGAAGGCAATTAAGTTCATGACAGAAAAAAAATTCAAATATATGACTGAACATTTTTGAGAGAATCGGCTAAATTTGTTATTGAGGAAGCAGATATATCCCAACGAATATTTTGACTCTGAAATCAGATTTAAAGAGACTGAACTACCCCCCAAAAAAGCTTTTTACAGCTCGTTGTCTAGTGAAGGCATAAATGATAAAGATTATATGCATGCACAAAACGTTTGGAAGGAGTTTGGCATTCAGAATCTTGGACAGTACCACGACCTGTATGTGGCTACAGATGTGGTAGCCTTAGCCGACGTCTTTGAGAACTTCAGAGACATGTGCCTCGAATTTTACGGTCTAGATGCTGCTCATTTCTATACATCACCAGGACTAGTTTGGCAGGCTGCATTAAAGATGACCGGTGTCCAGTTGGAGTTATTTACAGATGTGGACATGCATTTATTTATAGAGAATAGATTAAGAGGCGGGATCTCCATGATAACACATCGATATGCCAGAGCCAATAATATATATGTGCCAGATTATAAGCCACAAATACCCAGTAGTCACGTGATGTACCTGGATGCTAACAATTTATATGGATGGGCCATGTCGGCGTCCCTTCCAACTCATGATTTTCATTGGCTCAACGAACAAGTAATATCCGGATGTGACTCGAACACCTGACGATGCATCAACAGGCTACATCTTAGAAGTTGATCTAGAATATCCCCGCGAGCTTCATGATAACCATAATGACTACCCACTAGCTCCCGAAAAGTTGAAAATAACAGAAGATATGATGTCTCCATATGCCAAAGGATTGTTGGATGAGTAAGATTTGAAAGGAACATCGATAGAAAAGTTAATACCGAATTTGAATTCCAAAAAGAATTATTCCATAGTCCATTATCGTAACATGAAGTTGTATTTAGCTCTACGCATGAAGCTCACAAAAGTACATAGAATAATGGCATTTCAGCAGAGTTCTTGGTTAAAACCATATATTGATTTTAACACAGAAAAGAGAAAAGAGGCAAAAAACGAGTTTGAAAAAGATTTTTTTTAAACTTATGAATAATGCCGTGTTTGGTAAAACCATGGAAAATCTCCGGAAGCGTGTCGACGTCAAGCTTGTAAACAATATAAAGAAAGCCAGGAAATTAACTTGCAAGCCATCATTTCACGCCTTCAGGATATTCAGTGAAGACTTGGTGGCGATGCACATGAAGAAACAGAAATTATACTTGAATCGACCCATTTATGTAGGCTTTTCCATCTTGGATATATCTAAAACACTGATGTATGATTTCCATTACAACTACATTAAGGCTAAATATGGATCCAAAGCACAACTGTTGTTCACAGACACAGATAGTTTATGTTATAATATTCAAGTAGCTAATATCTATGAAGATATGTAAGCTGATCGAGAACTATTTGACACTTCTGAGTATGATGATAACCACCCATTACATAGCACTGAAAATAAGAAAATTCTAGGCAAAATGAAAGATGAGACAAAAGGTTTTCCAATACGGGAGTTTGTCGGGTTAAAGTAAAAAATGTATTCATTTGTTGGTGAGGAGAAGGTTCAGAAGGAAGGTGAATCAAAAATAGTGTTGGCCGAAAAGAAAAGAGCCAAGGGGATTAAAAAGGCAGTAGTAAAAAATCAGACACGTCACAAACACTACGTAGACTGTTTGTTTAATAGAAAAACTCATATGTCAAATAAAACACAAATAAGAAGCTATGGGCACCAACTGTATAACATTTCCATAAACAAACTAGGGTTATCCCCCTTTGACGATAAGCGGTATATACTGGATGATGGTGTGAGCAGTTTAGCCTATGGACACTGGCGGATTTCAGAAGGTTTATAAAGACCTTGATCATATCACAACCTCACTTTTTGTGCAGACGTCAAAGGGTTAACATGGAGAGGACCTGCCCTATATGTCACTTAAATTTATCTAGAAAAGACGTGATGTTAAGACATATAAGAAGGAAACATGGAATCAATCAAGCATATCCACCGCCGCTGCCGCCACCACCGCCGCCGCCGCCGCACCAACAGGAACAGCTTCCCGAGTTTAGATTTCTTCATCCATTTACGGCTATATGTTCCGGACCGACATCCTGTGGTAAGACCTTCCTTGTCAAAACATTGTTACAACAGAATGAACATAAGATAGTTCCTTCACCTCAGAGAATCATATGGCTTTACAGACGATGGCAGCCATTATATGATGTCATCAAGGATACAGTGTATCCAAGTGTACAGTTTACTCAAGGTATACCGTTAGATTTAGACAAGGACAGCTTTTTAGATCCTAAAGTGAGAAATCTCATTGTACTGGGGATCTCATGTCAGTCAAAGATGCCAGAATCAACGATTTATTTACCGAAGGGAGTCATCATAGAAACCTTTCAATTATAGCCATCAACCAAAATTTGTATTTTAACAAGGATCCGACACAGAGACGTAACTGTCATTATCTCATTTTATTTAACAATCCCATCGGTAAACAACAGATCATGACCTTAGCACGGCAGATGTATCCCGGAAAAGCTAATTATTTGTTGGACAAATTTGAAGAAGCCACCGCCAAACTTTATGGCCACTTTGTTATAGATCTTAAACCTACTACACCCGAGTTACAACGTCTGCGTTGTAATGTACTGGATCAAAAAACAAAAGAAAATAACATTTTACATAACCGTTCACAAAGCTATAAAAGGACCAGCTTCAACAGATTGAGCTCATTCTTCAGAGGACTATCAAAGTGAGCAGACGTGCGAAATGACTTCTTGTGATGATTGTGGTACAATGTTTGCTGATGACCACGACTTACAGCGACATGTTAAGCGCTGGTGTCCAGAAAAAAGTCATACTGAGAAAGGTTATGCTGAGTTGAGAACCTTACAACCGCCCGATTATTATCCGCGTAAACAATATGCTGAATTGAGAACATTAGAGTTACCGACAAAACGTAAGAATGACACTGAAGCTGATACACATAATAAGAAAACCCGCTGGGATGAAGATCACGAAGATGAAGCTATTAAAACTAATGTAGACTTAGTGAGAGATAGTACCACTGAAGATTGGGATAAAAAGTTTAAGACAGAATGTCGGAAAACGAGGCAAAAAGGAAGGCAAACAAGAAATTAAAAGAAGTTGACTTACAAATGCTTATGAATAAATATGTACAAGTTATAAAATACATACTTCAATTAAAGAATGGAAAACTTCATAAAAGGTTATGACAAAAGTTCAGCTGTATATAGACGATGGCTATGACTGGACGAGGGCTATAAAAATGGCTGTAGGGAAATATAAACATGAGCTCGTGTATCTAATTGAAGAAATGGATGATGGCAATGAATCTGATACAGAAGATAAATCTGGCACAGAAGATGAGGGAGACGATGAGGAGGATGGCGAGTGAATTAATTATATAAACGGAACATATTAAGCGGTTTCTTTCATTGTAGATTAAACCAGCAACGTGTAAACATGCCACACTGGGAAGAGTATTTAAAAGAAATCTATTATAATCTGAAAACACCGGCTGCTTTCTCCGGTCCAGATAAATTATACAGATTTGTGAAAAAAGACGGTAAATATGTCATTAGCAAATATAAAATTAGAAAATGGTTGCAAAGACAAGAGTCCTACAGCTTACAACGTCCTGTAAGAAGAACATTTAAAAGAAATAGAATCATGGTGACGGGTATCGATGACCAGTGGTCTGCCGATTTAATGGATATGGTGAAATTTGCCAAGTACAACGACGGTATACAATACGTGTTGTTAGTCGTAGATGTTTTTTCAAAGTACGTGTGGCTACGCCCACTTAAAGATAAAAAGGGCATTTCAGTTGCTGAAGCGTTCAAAGATATTTTAAATGAAGGGCGCAAACCTAACAGAATAAGGACAGATTCGGGACAAGAATTGAAAGCCAAGATAGTTCAAGCTTTGTTTAAAAGAGAGAATATAGAACATTTATTAGCTTACAACGAAAGTAAGGCGGCGGTGTCTGAACGAGCCATCAAAACCATAAAAAGTAGAATTTACCGTTATATCACTTATAAACAGTCTTATGACTATGTCAAAAAATTACAATTGTTTGCCGATAGTTATAATCAAACGTATCATCGTACTATCGGTATGGCTCCGGACAAAGTAACAAAGAACAAGGAAACTAATATTTGGTGGCGCATGTATTGGCCAAAAAAGGACGTAACTGTTAGAAAAGTCAAAAGAGTACATAAGCCTTTTAAATTCAAAGTGGGGGACAAAGTAAGGATCTCGCACTTGAAAAATATATTTAGTCGCGAATACGACGAGCGGTGGACGGGTGAAATTTTCATCATTTCTCATAAAATATTGCGAGGTGGTTTACCTGTCTATAGAATTAAAGATTATGATGGAGATGAAATCAAAGGGACTTTTTACCAATCCGAATTGCAAAAAATTGAGGTCAGAGACGATGATATCTGGAAAGTCGAACAAATCTTAAAAACGCGGGGAAAGGGGGCTAATAAGCAATATTTCGTAAAATGGTTGCACTGGCCTAAAAAATTCAATTCTTGGGTCAAAGCTTATGATATACAAAATGTGTAAATAACTATTGTAAATATTTTTGTCACTGTGTGTATTTTATATGGAACTCTGTAAAATCATTTATTTCAGCGGGAAAGGGGGTGGGTGTTTAGAGAGCGAACTACTCTGGAAAGGCCATATTTCGGGCCCTTCATGGAAGGAAAGGGGCGTACGTCAATGCAGATCGCAACGAATACTTCCATATAGGTAGTAGACGGTTCTCACGTTAAGGGCTTCAGTACTGGTTGTACATACCAGAGACAGATCGACCAGTACTGGGTATTCGATGTTATCTGTTAGGGCAGTATATGTGGAATATGCACACATTTTGAATTTTAAAAATAAATATTTGTAAATAGAAGTAAATGCGTTTGTCTTTATTTAAAGGAGCACACACACACACACACACACTGAATAAAATTTACTTTACCACACCGACGGTTTTAAAGTTTGTCGTCTGTTATAAGTTAAATGTGTTTAATATACGGGATGGATGAGTGATAACAATCCAGTGAAGAATATTGACTTTATTAAGACGTTGTCAGGTGTAGGGAGTTTATCTGTGTGTTGCGCTAATGGCATTTTACATCAGGATTCTTTATCGTGCCAAGCCTACCGTTTATTTTTAAGTTCCCATCCGAAAGAAACGAGAATGTCAAGGCATTGACAAAAAAAAAAAAAAAACAGTCAGAATCCCCTTTATTGCACAATCACTATGCAATCATGCAAGTTTAAACTTGACGGCAATCATGTACAGATTTGTTTAAAAAATGTTCTAGAATACCTTAGGTCGCGTGTGACCACTCACCGTAACGACCGCCCGTTAATAAAATGTATATACAGTGGAGTTTGGCTATAACGAAGTCCAGGGGACGGCTTTATCAAATTCGTTATAGGCATATTTCGTTTTAAGCCTTTTGGAACCAAGGTCATCTTGTAGAGACGAGTTATCTCCCTTTAACGATGTGCATTACATATACCGGAAGTAGAGAACGTTAAAAGAAAATAAAGCTAACGGATCGTCAATTGCTTAATTTTATATTTAATTGAACTTACAAAAAAAAAATTGTTGAATAATGAACATGAAAAAAAAGCATTTTACCCATCCATTAGCTTCATTTACCGATAAAGTTCAATCTTCGGTGACTTTAAGTAGAAAGTACTTTAAGAAAACAAAACTACATGTAAAATAAATTTATTAAAATGAATAAATAAATAAATACACCAATGTTATTTTTACATCTGCTTTTTCATAATAATTAAAAAATAGAGTCCATAATTTCAACTAAGAATGAAAAATAGCAATGTCAAATGACTTACGTTTAATGCACATGTAATCCTTTGTTAATTTTGTCCAAATACACAATCCAGTAAAAAATTAATGCCTGTTGAAAAAGTCATTGATTGTAGTCTGTCGCACAAACTTTCTTTGGCACAAAAATGTCTCTAAATCCGACAAACTGTCATATATTCTATCATTAACATTTTCTTGCGAATCGATGTAAATTCTGAGTTTTGTGAGTGAGTCATAAATTCATAAATTACACACAATCCAAGAACGATAAAAGTAACTGATAACACCCGATTAGAACTCGTCAGTTTAATAACCACAAAATGTACTCAAATTAGTGTCAAACACAGATCAATGTTTTATTTGTATTTTTTGTAGCATCAAAGAATTTACAATCAGTGTAATAATTGTTAATGTGCTAACAAACCCCTTAGCGTACCTCATATTTAGATCAGTCACCGTTTTAAAAACATTAGCCAGTTTGGATATTGTCACAGGTGTCGTCACACCTATTGATAGATAATTACCCTATTCAGACATCCAAGCTTATTGTCAGGTGTGAAGTTCCTTTGAAGCGGCTGTTCTTAAGACCACTACCGACAGTTAGTACAGTATTTTTTAATTATTTTACCGACTTCGGTATAAACCTTATATTTTCCTTTAATATTTTTTCAACGGGACATGAAATTTACTTCGTTATAGGCATTTTTTCGGTATAAGCGAATTCGTAATAAGCAATTTCGTTAAACATAACTTATATAGTAAATTCGTTGGGGATTTTTTTCTACTTCGTTATAGACCTTTTTTCGTTACATCCGTGTTCGTTATAGGTGAACTCCACTGTACATGAGTTTTGTCGTCTGCTTTAAAGGTAGACATGTCACGGGCGATAGATTAAACGACCTTACCGCACTTGATAACCCCCTCTCTTTTTTCACATGGTTAGCGCCTCACACTCGTTGGGAGGCGCTGGGAGGCGCTATGTTAAAGTAATGGGAGGCGCACTGCGCTGGAATTCCCCTTTCCCCAACTACTGATAAAAACCACTTTTGAGATCAAGAGTGGAGAAGTAAGATGGTTGTTGCGCCCCCAAGCTTTCAAGAGCATCGTCAGTTGTCGGTAATGGATATGCATCTAGCTCAGTGCATGCATTGACCTTTCTGTAATCGACAACGAAACGGAAGTCGTTGCTATTTCGTTTCGATACAAGTAAGCAAGGCGCTGCCCATGGGCTTGTGCTTGGTTCTATAACACCCTGGTCAAGCATATCATTTCCATCCCCTCTAAAATTTCTTTTTGTTTTGCACCTAATTTATACGGTCTCTGTCTTATAGGTCGCGTACCGTCTGGTATTTTTATTTCATGTTTCAAAATATCACACTGACCTAGTCTACCAGTCTTATCAACAAAAACATCTGAAAATTCTGATAACAATTTACTTAATTCATCCGACTGAGACTCCGTCAGGTCATGACCTTTGACACTTGTGTTTGAATTACTTTCTTTTTCGGGAATAGTATTATTTATACTCTGACTGTTTGTTTTGTCGGTGTCAATAGGAACATGAATTACATGTATTACTGTTCCGTCCTTCACACACGACATAGACTTAGCTGCTAATAAACCATGTGAAGATAAACTAAATGATTCTGAAGATAGACCTAAAACTTTCTTTGGTAATGATTTACCCTTTAATTTTGCGACAACTACTACTTCTGATCGAGGGGGAACAGTAATAATAGTCTGTGCAATTAACTGACGGCTATGATCAAATGATATTGACTTATTACTAAAATCAATAATAGCTCCCTGCTCCCTTAAAAATTCTAAACCTAAAATAATGTGCGGTTCAAAACCAGGTACAAGATAAAATTTGACATGTGTTGATATGGTACCAATATACATATTTACATAAATCAAGCCAGTGATGGCTACCTTTTCATTGTTTGCAGTGAGAATAGCACTTTTGTCAGACTCGCACACTTGCACTTCCACTCCGCATTCTCTAATTTTGCTAAAATACATGGGTTAATAACACAAATATCTGCACCTGTATCAATCATAGCATTAGTAGCAAAATTATTAAATCTAATATTTACATAATTGTCTACCAAAACAGATTTACGAATAGAAATTTTACTAAAAGTTTGTAAGTCAGTGTCACTGTTTTCATTGTATTTATCAAAACTGTTACTTACTTTTTCTGGGCATTTGTTCCTTTCATTAGTGTCTACTTGCCTAACAAATTGCCCGTCCTTGTTAGGCGTATTTAGTTTCCCGGATTGGAGCACTCGCGAGCATATTGTCCGTATTGTTGGCACTTGTAACATTGAATGTTTTGTTTGTTGCGATTGCTTTTTCTTTTTACAGAATAATTTCTGCATTCCGGTGAACTATGTCCATTTTTCTGGCACAGTTGACAGGTATCTAAACTGTCACCTGGACATTCCCGCGCACTATGTCCAGTCCTGTCACATAGCTGACATACAGGGAAAGCTTTATCCACTTTGTTGATACGCGGTGGTTCTGTTGTTTTGTCACTTGAGGGAGTGATGATATTGAATGGTGCCATAGAAAATGACTCATGGACCACTCTAGCTGATTGGACGGCACCAAGGAATGTCTTTGGGTTACCTTGAACGACAAAAAATCTTAGCATCAGTGGTAGTCCACGAATAAATGCCGCCATTAGTTGGTTGTCCGATTTATTAAGGCGTCTCCCACGACGTTCTAAATCAACGATATATGTTTCCAAACTTTCCCCAGGAGACATGCATCTATCGTATAAATCCTGTTCTAGTAAATGAATTGGATGCAGTTTACAAAAGTGCTCCTTAAAAGCTTGAAACAAAGCAGCGGGGCTTCGTTTTTTGGAATTAGGTAAATCCCGAAACCAGGAAAGTGCACTGCCATCCAGTTTGAGCCTCATGGCGCTAGCAATTTTGTCATCATCATGGATCCAGCCACTGCATGCAATCCATGCCTCAAAATCATCAAGCCATTTCAGGGCATCTTCACTTGGCCGTCCCGAAAATACATTAATATTTACGCCCGGAAGGCTAGATTTACCCATCGAACGTTTAAAAGCCTGCGACATGTCATCAAATAACTTTTTAAGTTCGTCAATATAGTAATTATTAGGTGTCGGATGGATTCTCCTCAGTATCCGACATGGCTTGTTTCTGTGATCTGATATTATATGCCATTTAAACTCCGGATTTCTCCACCATATTTGTGACGTCCAGATTTATTATCTGTGGACATCACGAGGGAATTAGCTACAAATGATAAAACTAAAATTTCTGTTTAAGTCCAGTTACATTTTTATTTTTTGCTGTATGATACATAGGTAAACATGTTAACTCTTTGCTTCCAAATTACAAACTGAAACTCTCACACATAATCCACACTCCTTACATCTCTCTTGCATTGACAATGACCACCTGTTAAAACATTAAGAACAGGAAATAGATTTTTGATCACAGTGATATCCAACGCAACTACTTCAAATGTGACAGCTATAAGTTCACACCATCCTACACGGACATTGCTCTTTGGTGGTCTTAGTTATGTAAAAGTGTTTTATCTCTATATTTCATTCTGATATAGCTTCAAGCATTTAATCTTATTTTTTACCGTAACAAATGTTTAACGATGATAAATATTTGCTTGGAGCATGTGCACGGATGAACAGAAATTCCAATGAATCGAAAGTGAAACCTGACAAATTGTATTAATTGTCCGTCATTAATATCCAGATGTTTGAAAAGGTGTTATGTATCCCTTACTAAGTCACACATGACAAATGCAATGAAGTTCTGTGTTTAATTTATCATATTTTATCGTTTTGTAAGTTGTGTTTAAATAACCCGGTTTTTTATGACGTTACCATATTCTAAAATTAGATCCCACAGGCTTCATCTCGCTGAGAAATTACAGTTATTTCTGTATTTATTCAAGCTTTTATCGTTGAATTAAATGTGACATTATTCGTCAGGAACATCATTTATTATATCAGCGCTGTTTTAATTTTTTCCAAGGAAAGCTTAATGCAGCTTTAATGCGAATGTTTGGGTTTCTAATTCTCTTTAAAAACTCGTGTGTATCTAATTTTTCCATATTTCTTCTTTTACTCTGCCCGTCTAGTTCTAAAATCCTACTCGCTAACAAATTCATCACTATTTCACTCCTCATGACGGCAAAGTGTAAAATGTGGACTAGATTGGACCCTTGGATTGGACTGGACTCATGGATTGGATTGGACTCTTGGTGTAAAATGTGGATTGGATTGGACTCTTGGATTGGACTGGACTCTTGGATTGGATTGGACTGTTGGACTCGACTCTTGGATTGGACTGTTGGACTGGACTCATGGACTAGTCTCTTGGATTGGCCTTTTGGACTTTTGACTTACGGACGGGTCTCTTGAATTGACATCTTATTTATATTTAAAACTCAACACTAGTTTGTGTAATTTGTTCAATACATATGTTTAACCACAAATACAGATGTGATTGGTTTGTTATTACTTTTTATAATATAACTGCAGAATTTTAACCTATCTTTATTAAAATGTATTTGTTATCTAATTTCAAAACGGGTGGGTTATCTCTTATCAAGTTAATGTTTTCGTTTCATTTTCTGAAGAGAGTTTGTGACATTTGACAACTACCATGTTTGTTTAAAACGTTGAAGTTGATGATAGACCGTGTCTTTGTGGCATTTTTCACTTTAAGCTGGAGAGATTATATCAGATTACATCAGGATTGATTGTAAACAACAGTTGTAGAAAAATGTATTTTTCTAATAAATTTATCTGATCTGGTAATTAAAATTGACATTCAAATTTTGACTTTTAGGTCTATAAGATTTTATTGAATTTTTTTTACATGACAATGTATATACAATGAATCAAATAGGTGACACTTTACATCCTAAACAGAACAAATTTACTGATTAAACTTATACATACATTTATCATTGAACTATGCCAATTTTCATCTTGAGGGGAAAAAATTATTTTAAAAAAGTCTTTGTAAGTTCTGTGCAGATATTTTATGAAGTAATAGTCTAGGTTATAAGAATTAAAGTTAAATACTGGCCAAAAATAATATATTTTTTCTGTCATTAATTGTGTTTAAATTCTTCACTTTTTCTCTCCATTAAAATAATAAAATGATACTGTTTGTTACAGTAATAAAAGTATTGTTTTATATAGTACATCGATCATATATTTGAACTGATTTTAAATGGTGTGTGTGTTTGTGTGTATTTCAATTGTGTTTAAAGTAAATAAATAATTGTAGTATGTATTTTGTCACAAAATACTTTCAATTGTATCTGCACCATTATGTATATCATAGCTAATGTTATTCTTAAATTAACATATTACTTTTATCTTACTTAGTATCAGATACTAAAGTTTCTGCAGATGGGACCAACAATCTGTCATCATTTCATTTGAAGCATTTAAGAGCTTGTAAAACAAATACTACAGCTTTAAGGCGAAAAATATGCGACCTTTGACAACGTCTGATATTTTCCAGATAAAAACAAGCAAGAAAGAATTACCATAGCTGTATTTTTATTGTTTTTATGGGGTAATCATCAGTTCAGATATATGTTAAAGATTTGTAGTGTTTGATATTATCAGTTTTCATTTTAAAATTATGTAAAAATTCATCAGTCCATTTTGTAAGTCTAGTCCATGAGTCCAATCCACGAGTCCAACCCAAGAGTCCAATTCAGTCCAAGAGTCCAATCCATGAGTCCAGTCCAACAGTTCAGTCCAAAAGTCCAATCCAGTCCAAGAGTCCAATCCAATCCAAGAGTCCAATCCAGTCTTCATTTTACACTTTGCCCCTCATGACAATTTAACAATAGTCTGCTACAATAGCATATTGCCCTTAAATTGGCGAACCTTAACTTGAATTTAATGAGTTTTTCATGGACAAATTTGTTCCGATAAGCCGGTCTGATATCTATATCAGACTTGTGATAAGGCTTTTCGACGGGGCACGTATGGTCGGTGATAAAATCATACGAATTTAGCCGTATAAAAGAATGTGGGAATTACGTATTTAGTACTAAATATTGGATCAAACAGATAACCATTGAGTGTACTTTTTATCTCCTATGCAGATATATAAAACCATGTTTTTAGATACTTATATAATAATGTAATTTACTTTAAACAAATGCATAGAACCTTTACTACAAACTGCCAGTTTGTGAAAAACATTTTTTTTTTTTTTTTTTTTTTTTTTTTTTTTTTTTTTTTTTTTTTTTTTTGTGAATACATGCTTGTTATCCAATTTGTTATTGTTGAAAATGGTAAGACGCAATCGTTGGTGAAATAGATTTGAAATATTAAGTGCAATTCTTCTTTAAAAGGTTTTTCGTAATAAGCCACAGTTTCTAAATAATCTTGATAATGTTATATATAAATCATTTAATTAATTGACTCATTTTGCCTTAAACCAGTTTGTAATTGACAGTGGTAATTATGCAGATAGTCCCTTTTATTCTTAAATCCATTTTTACTATGTTCTTGAAATTCGATCACAATTTCTTAATTTATCAATGTTACTTCCAGAATCATGTACATAACGATTGTAACGTGAGACCGATACCATGACAACATAATGGGCAAGGTGTAAAATGTGAACTGGATTGGACTCTTGGATTGGACTCTTGGACTGGAATGGAGTCTTGGACTGGACTCTTTGACTGGACTCATGGATTGGACTCTTGGGCTGGATTGGACTCTTGGATTGGACTCATGGATTGGACTCATGGACTAGACTTAAAAAAACTGGCTGATGAATTTTTACATAATTTTAAAATGAAAACTGATAATATCAAACACTACAAATCTTTTACATGTATCTTAACTCATGATTACCCTATAAAAACAGAAAAAAACAGCTTTTGTAATTCTTTCTTGCTTGCTTTATCTGGGAAATATCAAACGTTGTCAAAAATCACATATTTTTCTCCTTAAAGCTGTAGTATTTGTTTTACAAGCTCTTAAATGCTTCAAATGAAATGATGACAGATTGTTGGTCTCATCTGCAGAAACTTTAGAACTACAGTATCTGATACTAAGTAAGATAAAAGTATAATGATGATTTAAGAATAACATTAACTATGATATACATAATGGTGCAGTTATTATTTAAAGTAAATTGTGACAAAATACATACTACAATTATCTAATTACTATAAACACAATTGAAATACACACACACACACACACACACACACACACACACCATTTAAAATCAGTTCAAATATATGTTCGATGTACAATATATAACAATACTTTTATTATTGTAAAAATAGGTATTACAATATGAATTGAAGTAGTAATGATCATAAATGCGAACAGTTATCATTATATTTTTGTAATGGGGAAAAAAAGTGAAGAATTTAAACACAATTAATGACAGAAAAAAAATTTTGGCCAGTATTCCTTTAAATTTAATTTTTATAACCTAGACTTTTACTTCATAAAATATCTGCACAGAACTTACAAATACTTTTTTAAAATAATTTTTTCCCTCAAGATGAAAATTGGCATGATAAATGTATGTACAAGTTTAATCAGTAAATTTGTTCTGTTTAGGATGTAAATTGTCACCTATTTGATTCATTGTATATACATTATCATGTAAAAAAAATTCAATAAAATCTTATAGACCTAAAAGACAAAATTTGAATGTCAATTTTAATTACCAGATCAGACAAGTTTATTAGAAAAATGCTTTTCTACAACTGTTGTTTACAGTTACTCCTGATGTAATCTGATACAATCTCGCCAGCTTAAAGTGAAAAATGCTATAAAGGCACGGTCTGTCATCACCTTCAACTTTTTGAACAAACGTGTAAGTTGTCAAATGTCACAAACTCTTTTCCAAAAATGCAACGAAATTATTAATTTGATAAGAGACAACTGATAACCCACCCCTATAGAAATTAAATAACAAATACATTTTAATAAAGATAGGTTAAAATTCTGCAGTTATATTATAAAAAGTAACAACAAACCAATCACATCTTTATTTGTGATTAAACATATGTATTGAACAAATTACACAAACTAGTATTGAGTTTTAAATATAAATAAGATGTCAATTCAAGAGACCCGTCCGTAAGTCAAAATTCCAAAAGGCCATCAAAGAGACAAGTCTATGAGGCCAGTCCAACAGTCCAATCCAAGAGTCCAGTCAAAGGTGGGTGTTTTCTCGTAATACTCTTGTTCATTCTATCACCTTTTAACTATCAGATGATAAAAGTATAACAAACTGACAAGAAAATAAAATCGCCTTATCTTCTATTCACCCTTTTAAATTTTGATAGTTTTAATCTATTTTTATTTATTTTTATTATAAAGTTTTTTTTTCTTGGAAAGACTTTCTAAAACACAGATTCTATTTTTCAAGTGAAAAATTAATGTGATTTTATATTCGCTTGCTTTCTTTTCCAATTATTTCTCTAATCGTGCTGGAATTAAATTAATTTTTTTAATTTAATAAAATCCTTCTTATCACTTTAAAACAGAAGCATGTAGAAAAACACGTGGTTACAAAGAATATAAATAATTATTTATTTCTAACTTAGAAAAAATTTGGACAATTTTTTGTATTTTGAAGGGTAGGTCTTTTAGAACCAAACTATAGTTTTTTATAACTTTTATTAACGGATAAATTACAACTTATTTTATGTTTGTTTCAAAATTGCTTGTGTCATTATTGTAAAATGAGTCTCATGTCATAAATGCATGTTGGTTGACTGATTCTTGCATAACTGTGATTGTCTTAACTTGTAAGGAAAAATTAATTGCTGATGTTTCTGAATAGCTAAAATAATTTTAAAAAGTGGACGATTATTAAATTCAATTATTATATGGTGGACACGAATACAAACAAAAGTGCAATTTACATTTAGAAAGAACGGTTTCAAGTTGTTTTTATTTCTTGCAAAATATAATAGGTATTTAGCATCGTTTCTCAATTTAAAACTTATTCTAAATCAATTTTACATACCTTGATTTAAGCATAGCAATTCATATCTAATGTAACTTTTACCAGCTAATGTAAACAAAACACATAAATTTCAAATTAACCACTGCGCTATCAGAGGTTCAAGAGGTCATCTTGAGATTTGATAATTCCCTATATACTAATCCTAAGATCGTTCTAGAATCTTTATTGACTTTGTAATACCACGATTTCTTCAATGTTTGTTCTATAAAAGTGCGTTTATTTCATTTTCTGTTTTTCAAATTAAATGCATTTTAAAAAAGAGCAGAAGACATATTAGTGAAATGGCAGCATTGAAAATATCGTATTTCAGAAGTGATACCTATATACAATGACAGTAAAATCAAAGGATTTTACGAATTACGTAATACTGAAGGACAATTGCCAATTAGCAGAGACATTTGCCATAAGAACACAAAATTTGAAAAATGTTAAAATAATATTTATAATGTTATAACCAAAAGATAGTTACAAAACAAATTGGAATGGTTGGGAACATTAAAACTGAGATAAAATATTACATTAAGTGTAAACAATCCACTTATTTAAAAGCATATTTGATCTATTTTCAAGGCTGATTGCTATATATCGTTATAGCTAACGATGTTGCGATCTATTATCAGACCAATGGACAATTACCCCTGGAGTTCTCATAAAAATAAAGACAAGATGACTGATTTCATATTGTTTTCCTAGTAACAATTTAGAGATACCTCTATTCCATTATGTTACAACAGACTCACTACCCAAGCCCTTTCACATCCAAGTAATAACCCTATTTTACCAACATATTATTTCTTGAAATATATTCATAATTTTGCAACATTAATAAATTTGTAATATACATTAAATACAAAAATATCAGACCATGTATAAATCACAATCCCTAAATCAAAATAACAACTTTGAAAACTGAAAAATTAAGTTTAAACGTAAACTCAAATTAGTGAGGCCGCATACTAGCTACGCCTGCCACGTGTGAACCAAAATTGAGAATGATGAAAGGAAAATGGATCTATTGGACGCCATATATATTAAGTATAGTTTCAGATACAGATACATACATGTTTTTGTGGGTACGTTATCTGTAGCAGAGGTGCGTATTCTTCTCAAAACCACATCACGAGACTCTTCGGTTACTCTTATGTGTTACAGGAACAAGATTGATAACAACCCCAGATATACATGATATTTTTATCTTTCAATATTGATATGTAAAGCAATGTGTATATTTTTCTTATGCGGTGGAATATAGTTGTCGGGCTTTACAGTTATACACTCGGAACATAGTTTACGGACGACTGTTTATTTAACGTCATTATATACATTCCACGCGTCAACTATTAACCATCTAAGTCTAAAATGGATCTTTAGAGATACCAGATTTGTGATTACCTCTTCATTTGATTATAATATTAACAGATTTTACTGTTTTTTTGTATTGATCGAAATTCACACATATATTGAACTCAAGCCTATAAGAAATGAACAGAAAACATTGAGTTTTTGTATCAAAGAAAATTTACTACCAAAAAACTCTAATCTTTGTTTTGTCACACTCTAATTGAAATGTTGTTTTTCCTACATATTAAACAAAACAAAACACGTAGTTTCTTAACAAATTCCCGCGACTTTATGAGGCGCATGCACGATACAGAATAGTGTATTGGACATCATTACATTAGACTAAATAGATTGAGACAAAATACGTTTAGTTGTGTTTAATTTTAAATATAATATCTTTTGTCTGACATTTTAAAATTTTATCACCAAATAGTTGTTGCTTGGACACAGCTAGATACGATATTTAATGTATAACATTTGTAAGTACTATAATTATAAGTTCAAAATTCCTTTCCAGACTACAGTTTAAGATATTTAAATATTGTATTTTATCACGAACTTTTGAAACTCAACTAAACGACATAAAACCAGTAATTGTGTTGTTTTTGTGAATCCTTGTAAAAATTTGAAAGAGTTAATATTTATAAACTGCTACAAAATTTTGATTAGATATAATAGCCAATTCACACACACACACACACACACACACACACACACACACACACACACACGTTTGTTTTCTTCTTCGTTATAAGAACAGGCTCTACATTAGCATTTCCACATTGGAAGGTTGAATCTGTTTGTGCTTGTAGTCTTCAGAATAGACGAGCTTTTATCTTTTAATGTGAATGGTTTATGGGACATCCTTGAAAAGACGAATTGTTATATATATAGAAAACACTCGCACATCACTTCTCTGTGAGAAAAAAAAGGAAATTTAAATGGGGGTCTAATCTTTTATTTTCACATTGTCAATCAAACAGTAGTAGAGGAGTAGATATTCTTATGCCTTCAAAACTAGACTTTACAATAATAAATACTGAAAAAGACACTCAATGAAGATATCAACAAAATTAACTCCAAAAACATAAAGTTTATTTTAACGAATACCTATGCACCAACAAAAGGCCTTCCATCCGAAAAAAAATGAAAATCTTGAATTCATTTCAGATCATTTAATACCACTTTGACATGAACATTTGATTATAGGGGAGATTTAATATTATTTTCAATCCACTAGTTGATAAAGGGAAGGGAGAAAGAAGTAAATCCTAGTTACAAAGAAACTTTACCTAGTTTTATTAAACAAATGATGATTTTATATAGAAAAATAAACTTCCTTATAAATAAAAAGCATTGAATATATCTGTAGCGCGCTGTAAAATAACAGCTTCTCATACTACTTATTTTCGAATCTGAATCCGGCAGATCCTAACATTATCAGTTCAAATGCTTAAGGTCTGTTGTTTTCACTTGTTAGGTACTGTGTTAGAATTCTGACTGTCTGCCTGGTAAGAGTTGAGTTGAGTTATGGTGTTTAACGTCCCAGTCAAGAATATTTCACCAGCTATAGGCGAAAGTGCAGAAATTTTGCCTGTGCGTTGCGGTGATGGCATTATACAGAAGGGTTCTTTATCGTGCCATGCGTATCACGACACGGGACCTAGTTTATTTTAAGTTCCCATCCGAAAGAACTGTGACTTTCATTTCCTAATTTCGAGTGCTTGGCGAAAGAACAGTCACTACCAACTTTCAAGTTTTGGGTCAGACCCGGCCGGGGTTCGAACCCACGACCTTCCACTTACGGAGCGAGCACTCTACCAACTGAGCTACCGCAGTGGCCTGCCTGGTAAGAGAAAAAACTTGACTCTAAACCGTTTTAAATCTACATGGGCAACTCAAATATATTTTGAGTAGAAGGTTAGTTCAGGCAGAAAAAAGTAAATGATAAACACCTTGGGGCATCCAAAACGACTTGTTACTATAAAAAGCAAAATATGATAAATGGGTGCTAAAATGTAATTATTAACCGAATGAACTTACTATAATAAAAAAAATGGAATAAAACTAAAGTTTTTATTGTAATTACGTAAAGCAGCAAAAACTCCAAAATATGCTTTATTTTTTGCAATCTACTCGTGTTTCTGCTTTGTACTGTGTCAGTCGGTATTTAATTTTGCCAGTACAGTCTATCAGCATTATTTGTAATTGTTATTTTACTTTGCCTTCATCTCATCACATTTAATATAATAAAAACGTTTCTATGATATCTGAAAAATGCAATAAAAACTAGAAACAAATACCTTGTGTCATGTGGATCTTTGTGCTATGTTCAAATACAAAGCAATAAAGAGATTTTATCGCAATTTTTGTTTCAACATCAATTTAAAATAATAATCTGTTTACATCTCCATTCAAGCCAATACATAATAATTTTTCTTTCTGTAAAAATGATAAAAATGAATTGAAAAGTAACACTTTGCCAGTGATGCAATAAACCAGGAATCTGATAAATATCACATGTTATGAAAAACAATTATGCAAATACAAATAATTTTTTCTTGAATTCCATGTTTATAATACTCTTCTTCCTGCATACTTATGTTCAGAGATAACAGTTGGGGCTGTATGACAAATCCTATATGATATTTTGGCACAGGTATTTTTATAATCATTGTATTGTTTTGTTTTGTTTTGTTTTTTTATTTTTTTTTTAACTAAACCGATCTTCAGACATTGGATATATATCTTCATAGACTGAATGATGCACAGGCTGTAATACACTTATATACTTCTATGTAAGGAATGAAAGTTGAATGACCAAAGCCGCGGGTTTTATTATCAATGGTTTTTTTACTTAATTTGTTTTTCATATGTAACACATTTTCCAACAGATTGCTTATCAGTCATTGATTTATATACAAATTCTACTTTTCCAAAACTGTTGTTAATGTTACAACTAAAACGGCAAGCGGTTGATAAGTAGTCTAAAAAACTAAGAAAATTTTGTTCAAAAAGTCACCTCTTCGAAGGTCGAGAAGGCCGCTGTTTTACTTCCGACATAAAAATACAAAAGGCGAGAAACACAGCATTAATACTGTGAACAAATCATTCCATAAAATCAAAATACTTAAATAACCAGACATTCTGGCATGCAATGATTACTACCATGTCTAAACAATTAACAAATATATGATTAAACATTTTATTAACTTCGAATACGAATGTTTATTGATACACAAAGCAAAGACATAGAATTGCATCCAAGCGTTTTGTAAATAATATGATAAAAATATGTAGTTTCATTTTCATTTTTTTTTTTTTTTTTTTTTTTTTTTTTTTTTTTTTTTTTTTGATCACGCGTTTGCTTGAAAAAGTCTCGTTACAATCACGCGCTTGCTTGTAAAGTCTCGTTACAATCACGCGTTTGCTTGTATCTCGTTACAATCACGCGTTTGTATGTAAAGTCTCGTTACAATATATAAAAACTCAACAAATCATTTTATAAAGTTAAAATGTAATTACACCTTATAGCAGTTTTCGTTTGAAAAACCTAGAAAGTGAAAGGATATAAAAGAATTCAAAACAATAATTATGATTCGGGACAATTTTTTACACACATGGCGTCAAATCATGAACTTTTGTACAATCAGAACTGTATTTATATATTTTTCTGACCGTAATGGATAACCCAGTTCGTTTAAATTGATGTAAATTTTTCAAGAAGTTTAACCAAAATTTCTCTTGAGTTAATTTGTTGTGAATATTTATTATAGAAATAAAACAAAAGCAAGGTGGTAATAAAATAAACCAATCAATAGAAATGATGCAAATTAAATGTATTTCAGGTTATTTGTAATCTCAATATTCTGGTTTCATTAAAATAGAAATCCCTAATCTTAAATGGAACTAAATATATTGCTCGTTTAAGTGAAAGTACCAGCTTGCTCAAACTAATATTATCTTGGCACACATTTTCTCGAGAAATCAACTGATAGTCTTAAATGTCTCTTTTTTATTTTCTAGACATAAAGTTACCAGCTTAATATTCCTACTTATAGACAAATAAAACGTTTAATGTAAGGCAGATAATATTACTATTCAACATCGATTTATAGTTTTAGGGAATTATCTGAATGTACAGGTTTGAAAGATGAACCACAAAAAATAAATCCTGTGATTACTTATTGAAAATAATGAATAACTTTTCCAATTCTCGTAAAAATGAGCTATTACCTAAATGAGAAAGATAAAGCAAATCATCATCTTTAAATAGTTATATATTTCAAGGATATAGCAAGCTAGACAGGAAGTGCTTACCCTTCCGGAGCACTCGGACTCACTTCCTTAACGTAAGTTTAAATGTGCCATTGTTTAAAAGATTTCACATTGTTTTTGGGATTGTGATTTGAACATGGACTGGTATGTTTTTGTTTTGTTATTTTATATTTTATAAATAATGCATTCAAAATATATATATATGAAAATAATACACCCAGAAGGTGATATATGACAATGGAAATCGAGAAACGCGTTTTTCCATCCCTCCCATGGTTTATTATAATGAGATGTTCATAGGCATGGCACTTTCTTTTTAATTCAATTTAATCCTGTTTACAATAAGCTTAAGATTCCTTAGAGATGTTTATTTAAAGAACCTAGAATAAATGTTGTTTAAGTCATTTTTTTTAATTTTGTTAAATTATCAACTTTGTACAAGATTTTTATAAACGCAGCTTAAACCTTTATCAATATATTTATATATGTATATATATATAGAAGTGATTCATATAATGTCTGTCGTTAATGTCAATAATGTCATACAGAGAATTCTGATTTAAAGATACGCTGTTACTAGCATTTTTTTCTCTAATTTCGTAAGTTGTAAAGTTGCTGAAACCTTAAAAAGTTTATAATTATGTGACTTTACCCAGTAGATATTAGTCAAAACATCAATATTCTAAACCCTAATCTTACACTTATCAGTATGGTTAGATAGACACTTCTTTAACAGTGTTTATTGTATATTTTTCAGATACAGCACAATACTCAAAACATGTTATTTTTGCCAATATTATTACTAGATACATTCAATATTCAACTGATGTTACTTATTATCCTGATAAAAAGTCGGCCGATGACATGATAGTAATATACTTCTTGGTACAATATCATACGCAATTTGATACTTGTTATTTACGGATAAAACATCAAGTCGATTTTCTCTGAATAATACAACCATTGATACAACAGATTATACATTTTGGTATCATTTGTTTTCATTAATACAGCCAGTCGATGTTTTGCTTTAAGTATACTTATAGATCTATACAATGTGATTCACAATTCTCTACTATTTGTTAACGAGGTGAAAAAGGTCAGTCAGTATAACAAAATGATATACACCCATTTATGTAATCAGACAAATAATTTAATACAATCTGTATTCCAGATAAAAGAGTCAGTAAATGTTTCACTAATGGTCTACCTATTGACACAATATGATACACATTTGTTAATATGTTTTTTTTAGATGGGGCTTCTCACCGCCTAGGTTCAAATCCCACTCGGGACAGATCCTGGTGAGAAAGTTTGTCAGTTCGCTTGCCGAAGGTCGCTGGTTTTCTCCGGGCACTCCGGTTCCCTCCACCGTCCCAGAACTGACCGCATCGAAATAAGTGAAGGAATCTTGACTGGGGTGTAAAACACCATTACTCCACTCTTCTACATAAAATGGCAAGTCGAAGATAATATTTAAACGTCTATGTAACTTTGAAGAAATGCGTTCCTATTAAAAGGTGAGATCATAGGATCAAACCATGGACGGATCAAACATAAGAATTAAATTTTGATTCTGCTTTTTGCATGGCTTTCGGCATTCAGGGGAAAGAGTTATGACTCATTCACGTAAAGCCATGATAATGTGAATCAGGAATGTGAATCAGGAAGAGGTATGATTTTTTGTGGCGTAATGACTTTCTGGGCTAGCACACATGAGCACAACCGTAAAATCAAACACGCAAACCTCATACATTCATTAACTTGTTCTTAGATAAACATGTGGATATTTATTAAAAATGCTCTCGTCGTGAATAAAAAATGTTGTTTGACTTCATTAGACTGACCAACCTTATAATATACCTATTGATATTATATACGATATGATAGAACTTGTCTTCAGATAAATTATCTAGTCGATGTTTCTTTTATATCTAATCATGATCAATACAATGTACATTTAGTTTGGTTATAAGATTATTTAGAATATTTAGATATGAAACTAAATTATACAATTTCGGACATACTATTTTCTAACTACATGTTTCACATTACATTTTCTTTTTCAATTTACCAAGAAATTCTTGCGTAGATGTTATACTATGTCTATCACATAACTCGTGTATGTCGTTCACAATCTGATTGCAATGAACATTACCAGTATATTTTATGTTGTAATTGGGATTGATTTCAAAAGATCAGTAAAATATATATAGTCATAACAAAATGTAATTTAGTACACAAATAAGTAAACAAAATTTAATAAATGAAGAAATATAGATTAAAAATAAAGATGAAAAATTGGAGTAGAGTAAAGGTTCTAAATTAAAGTCAATAAATACACAAGCTGAAGCAAAGAAAAATATGTTTTGTTAAACCGTTCTCAATACTGAAAACTATGAAGCCCCTTTAGTACCACAAATGATCTATTTAAAAATCGAAAGCAAAATTCTTGTCTGTGGTACTAAAGGAACTCCATTGAAACTAAGAAATGCCGTTTGTAAAATATTGGCAAATCCGTCGAAACGTAATCTGTTTGTCAGCATATGTTAAAATCTAAGATTTTAAAATAATTTTGTATTAAAAATTATTTTTTATGATTTTAAATAAATCTTTGAAGTTGGTCAACAAAGAGAAATTCTTTGTTAGTTAAACTGTAGATCATGACTAGTTAAACTGTAGATCATGACTAGTTAAACTGTAGATTGATCAATATGTAAACTGTAGATCATGACTGACGTTTTATGTCTTTTTGAATTATTATATTTTAATTTCTGTTATTTTATTTTCTTACTTTGTGAATTAACTCCAAAAATAAAAATCTATAATTTATCAGATTTATTTAGAGTTTATCGATACAACATTTATGTTAAATTATGATAAAAGCCATATACAGCACGTTTTTATATAGTAATAGAGATTTTAGTATCAGTTTGTACAACAGCGTAATCATCGACTATGTTATTTGAGACAATGTAGGTCTGTATTTGACAAAGGACAACATTACTTTATGTAACAAACATGTAAAGAAGGCTAGCGCTATAATGAAAATTTTAACTAATTGTTACCTTATTTCTTAAAAGTAAAATGATTCAAGTGTTGGAAGAAAACGGGTTACCACGAGAAACACAAACATGACCATGCTCTCACTCAGCTTAAGTTTAACGTGTTATCATAAAAGCAATAAATCTCCCGCCAAATACAAGTGATCTACAGTATTCTAGAGACGGCGATGTTATTCTGAAGACGGCGATGTTAACCCTGAAGATGGCAATGTTATTCTAAAACGAGAGTATTATTCTGAAGACGGCGATGTTATTCTAAAAAACGATTGTGTTATTCTCGTCACAGCGGTGTTATTCCGAAGACGGCGGTGTTATTCTGAAGACGGCGATGTTATTCTAAAAACGACTGTATTATTCTATAGATGGCGGTGTTATTCAAAGGACGGCTTTGTTATTTTAAAGAAGGCGGTGTCATTCTAAAGACGGCAGTGTTATTCTAAAGACGGTGGTGTTATTCTGAAAACGGCGGTGTTATTCGGAAGACGGCGTTGTTATTCTGAAGACGGCTGTGTTATTCTGAAAACGGCGGTGTTATTCTAAAGACGGCAATGTTATTCTAAAAACGACTGTATTATTCTGAAGACGGCGGTGTTATTCTAACGACGGTGATGTTATTCTAAAGACGGCGATGTTATTCTAAAAACGGCTGTGTTATTCTGAAAACGGCGGTGTTATTCGAAGGACGGCTTTGTTATTTTAAAGACGGCGGTGTCATTTTAAAGACGGCGGTGTTATTCTAAAGACGGCGATGTTATTCTAGAGACAGCGGTGTCATTCTTAAGACGGCGGTGTTATTCTAAAGACGGCTGTGTTATTCTGAAGACGGTGGTGTTATTCTAAAGACGGCGATGATATTCTTAAAACGGCTGTGTTATTCTGAAGACGGCGGTGTTATTCTGAAAACGGCGGTGTTATTCTGAAGACGGCGTTGTTATTCTGAAAACGGCTGTGTTATTCTGAAAACGCTGGTGTTATTCTAAAGACGGCAATGTTATTCTAAAGACGGCGGTGTTATTCTAAAAACGACTGTTTTATTCTGAAGACGGCTGTGTTATTCTAACGACGGTGATGTTATTCTAAAGACGGCGATGTTATTCTAAAAACGGCTGTGTTATTCTGAAAACGGCGGTGTTATTCGAAGGACGGCTTTGTTATTTTAAAGACGGCGGTGTCATTTTAAAGACGGCGGTGTTATTCTAAAGACGGCGATGTTATTCTAGAGACAGCGGTGTCATTCTTAAGACGGCGGTGTTATTCTAAAGACGGCTGTGTTATTCTGAAGACGGTGGTGTTATTCTAAAGACGGCGATGATATTCTTAAAACGGCTGTGTTATTCTGAAGACGGCGGTGTTATTCTGAAAACGGCGGTGTTATTCTGAAGACGGCGGTGTTATTCTAAAGACGGCTGTGTTATTCTGAAGACGGTGGTGTTATTCTAAAGACGGCGGTGTTATTCTAAAAACGACTGTTTTATTCTGAAGACGGCTGTGTTATTCTGAAAACGGCGGTGTTATTCTGAAGACGGCGGTGTTATTCTAAAGACGGCAATGTTATTCTAAAGACGGCGATGTTATTCTAAAAATGGCTGTGTTATTCTGAAGACGGCGGTGTTATTCTGAAGACGGCGGTGTTATTCTGAATACGGCAGTGTTATTCTAAAAACGGCTGTGTTATTCTGAAGACGGTGGTGTTATACTGAAACGGCGGCGTTATTTTGAAGACGGCGTTGTTATTCTGAAGACGGCTGTGTTATTCTGAAAACGGCGGTGTTATTCTGAAAACGCTGGTGTTATTCTAAAGACGGCGATGTTTTTCTAAAAATGGCTGTGTTATTCTGAAAACGGCGCTGTTATTCGAAGGACGGCTGTGTTATTTTAAAGACGGCGGTGTCATTCTAAAGACGGCGGTGTTATTCTAAAGACGGCGATGTTATTCTAGAGATAGCGGTGTTATTCTGAAGACGGCGGTGTTATTCTAAAGACGGCTGTGGTATTCTGAAGACGGTGGTGTTATTATAAAGACGGCGATGATATTCTTAAAACGGCTGTGTCATTCTGAAGACGGCGTTGTTATTCTGAAGACGGCGTTGTTATTCTTAAAACGGCTGTGTTATTCTGAAGACGGTGGTGTTATACTGAAAACGGCGGTGTTATTCGGAAGACGGCGTTGTTATTCTGAAGACGGCTGTGTTATTCTGAAAATGGCGGTGTTATTCTGAAAACGCTGGTGTTATTCTAAAGACGGCAATGTTATTCTAAAGACGGCGATGTTATTCTAAAACGACTGTATTATTCTGAAGACGGCGGTGTTAATCTAACGACGGTGATGTTATTCTAAAGACGGCGATGTTTTTCTAAAAACGGCTGTGTTATTCTGAAAACGGCGGTGTTATTCGAAGGACGGCTGTGTTATTTTAAAGACGGCGGTGTCATTCTAAAGACGGCGATGTTATTCTAAAGACGGCGATGTTATTCTAGAGATAGCGGTGTTATTTTGAAGACGGCGTTGTTATTCTAAAGACGGCTCTGTTTTTCTAAATACGGCTGTGTTATTCTGAAAACGGCGATGTTATTCGAAGGACGGCTGTGTTATTTTAAAGACGGCGGTGTCATTCTAGAGACGGCGATGTTTTTCTAAAAACGGCTGTGTTATTCTGAAAACGGCGATGTTATTCGAAGGACGGCTGTGTTATTTTAAAGACGGCGGTGTCATTCTAAAGACGGCGGTGTTATTCTAAAGACGGCGATGTTATTCTAGAGATAGCGGTGTTATTCTGAAGACGGCGGTGTTATTCTAAAGACGGCTGTGGTATTCTGAAGACGGTGGTGTTATTCTAAAGACGGCGATGATATTCTAAAAACGGCTGTGTTATTCTGAAGACGGCGGTGTTATTCTGAAGACGGCGTTGTTATTCTAAAAACGGCTGTGTTATTCTGAAGACGGTGGTGTTATACTGAAAACGGCGGTGTTATTCGGAAGACGGCGTTGTTATTCTGAAGACGGTTGTGTTATTCTGAAAATGGCGGTGTTATTCTGAAAACGCTGGTGTTATTCTAAAGACGGCAATGTTATTCTAAAGACGGCGATGTTATTCTAAAACGACTGTATTATTCTGAAGACGGCGGTGTTAATCTAACGACGGTGATGTTATTCTAAAGACGGCGATGTTTTTCTAAAAACGGCTGTGTTATTCTGAAAACGGCGGTGTTATTCGAAGGACGGCTGTGTTATTTTAAAGACGGCGGTGTCATTCTAAAGACGGCGGTGTTATTCTAAAGACGGCGATGTTATTCTAGAGATAGCGGTGTTATTTTGAAGACGGCGGTGTAATTCTAAAGACGGCTGTGGTATTCTGAAGACGGTGGTGTTATTCTAAAGACGGCGATGATATTCTAAAAACGGCTGTGTTATTCTGAAGACGGCGGTGTTATTCTGAAGACGGCGGTGTTATTCTGAAGACGGCGTTGTTATTCTGAAAACGGCTGTGTTGTTCTGAAAACGGCGGTGTTATTCTGAAAACGCTGGTGTTATTCTAAAGACGGCAATGTTATTCTAAAGACGGCGGTGTTATTCTAAAAACGACTGTATTATTCTGAAGACGGCGGTGTTATTCCAGAGACAGTGGTGTTATTCTGAAGACGGCGGTGTTATTCTGAAGACGGCGTTGTTATTCTAAAGTCGGCGATGTTATTCTAAAAACGGCGGTGTTATTCTAACGACGGTGATGTTATTCTAAAGACGGCGATGTTATTCTAAAAACGGCTGTGTTATTCTGAAGACGGCGGTGTTATTCGAAGGACGACTGTGTTATTCTAAAGACGGCGGTGTCATTCTAAAAACGGCGGTGTTATTCTAAAGATGGCGATGTTATTCTAGAGACAGCGGTGTTATTCTGAAGACGGAGGTGTTATTCTATAGACGGCTCTGTTTTTCTAAAGACGGCTGTTTATTCTGAAGACGGCTGTTTATTCTGAAGACGGTGGTGTTATTCTAAAGACGGCGATGTTATTCTAAAAACGGCTGTGTTATTCTGAAGACGGCGATGTTATTCTAAAGACGGCGATGTTATTCTAGAGATAGCGGTGTTATTTTGAAGACGGCGGTGTTATTCTAAAGACGGCGATGTTATTCTAGAGACAGCGGTGTTATTCTGAAGACGGAGGTGTTATTCTATAGACGGCTGTGTTATTCTAAAGACGGCTGTTTATTCTGAAGACGGCGGTGTTATTCCAGAGACAGCGGTGTTATTCTGAAGACGGCGGTGTTATTCTGAAGACGGCGTTGTTATTCTAAAGTCGGTGATGTTATTCTAAAAACGGCTGTGTTATTAGGAAGACGGCGTTGTTATTCTGAAGACGGCGGTGTCATTCTAGAGGCGGCGGTGTTATTCTGAAGACGGCGGTGTTATTCTGATGACGATACTATTTTGTTCTAAGACACATTTGGCACAAGAATCAAACTTTTAAAGAAAACCTTCTTTAGATATCAAAAACATTTCAGTATCATGTGTCAAATTATGTTTTTCAAAAAGTCGTAATGTAAGTGGGTTTTTTTAACTTACAGGTATCATTTTAATTCAAGGTTGAAAAAAAATGTTCGTTTTTACAATTAAATTAAAAGATTACTTTAAGGACTGAAGGGAAATATTTATTACCTTTTATGTATGGTGCCTGCTCGAACAACCTTCACTACTTTTTCAAATCTTTTAAAGCAGTGTTTATATTTGAATAGATTCATCACGACTTGTGTAGAAAAAATAACCATTTGGGTAAAATAAATTCAAGGCACTAAATGCATTTTCTGCAGAGTGAATTTTAGTAATACCCGCGAGGTATTTAATGTTACAAAACACAGATCTAGTGATCGTAAGGAATAACAATTCATTTTTAAAATTGTATTTGTAATTATTTAACGGAATTTACATCCTATGAAGATAAACAGCTGTGACAGAATAATGTATTTTACAGAGTACATGTAAACATGTCAATTAAATATATCTTTCAAACAACACACGAAATCTGTCGTATAGAGATTGGTAAATCTGATTACTGGATGTTCTTGTAAAACAAAGCGAACGGTCCTTAAAAACATTAGATAAGTAACATCTTCAAGCCTTTAATTACAAATTGAAGCCTTTATATACGGTCTTGGTTAGCGATCGGTATAATAAGCGCGATTAATATTTACAGCATAACATCAGCTTTTGTATACATGTTCTCTGCTTGTCGATTTGTATAATGCGCGGATTAAGATTAACAGCATCACATAAGCCTTTGTATACGGGGTTTCTGTTTGCCGATTGGTATAATGCGCGCCATTAAGATTAACAGCATAACATAAGCCTTTGTATACGGGGTTTCTGTTTGCCGATTGGTATAATGCGCGCCATTAAGATTAACAGCATAACATAAGCCTTTGTGCTTGCGCGAGATAAAGGTTTACAACGTCGTTTGCTGCCTTGGTTCGAAACCCACTAAGGACAGAAAAAAATCTAGAACTGCTTTCAAAAGTCTCTTACTTCTACCTTTGTAGCACTAAAATAAAACGAGTTCGATTTAAAGCTGCATTAAGTTTTTTCAAAGAAAAAATTAAAACGATGCTGATCTTATTAATGATGTTCCTAATGAACAATGTTACATTTGGTTCAACGATAAAAGCTCCAATAAATACAGAAATTACAATATTTACCCAGCGAGATGCACCATTTGGGATCTAATATTAGAACATGGTTACGTGATCAAAACCCGGGTCATTTAAACACAACTTTCAAAACGGTGAAATACGATAGATTAAATACAGAACTTCGTTGAATTTTTTACTTAGTAAGGGATACATAACATCATTTCAAATACATCCGGATATTGATGAAGGACAATTAATCCAATCTGCCATGTTTCACCTTCGATTCTAGGGTTTTCCGTACATCCGTGCGCATGCTCCAAGCTCATAATTACCATCGTAAAACACTGACAACCGTCAGAGGATTCCGTTTATTTACAGCCAAAAGAAATGAAATTTTAGAAAATGAATGTCGCGGATCGTGGTTAGAAGATATCTATTTTTAAGAAAATATATATTTAGAAAATCAAAAAAAATCAGAAAATGGAAAAACTTAATGCAGCTTTAAACAGAAAAAACACAAATAGACATAATGGATTGTATAATACTTTTTTTTAAAAAAAAATCGATATTTAGTTCGTCAATTGTTGTTTAACACGTTCTTAAGCCACACCCATCCTGCCGAAAAAGTTTTTTTTTTTTTTTTGTTTTTGTTTTTTTTGTTTTTTTTTTTTTTTTTGTTTTTGTTTTTTTTTTTTTTTTTTGTTTTATTATCACACTTGTACCCTTAACAATGCCGACGTTGAATATTATCGCATTTTCTCACCGATCAATTCATGCTGTTAAAAGACAACAGATGGTAATGTCACAAACAATGTGTTGTTTCGTTCTGTTGATTCAGGTTTATTCAAGTTCTTGATGACACGTTAGCTGGAAAAATTCAGTAATATAAAAAGCATACAAATTTCTGTTGAGTGTGTAATGGTAGAATATTATCCTCATAAAAAGAAATTAACACCAAACTACTCAACAGAGATCAGTATGTTTATAATAGCATTCGTTTTTTTACATGCTAAAACAAAACAAATACGGACTAAAACACAAACCAGAAAATAGAGACAATAGATAAAAGCACACCCCATGTAATAAACAACGGGACAGACACAAGAAAAGGTCACAAACAGATGTAAAAGATTATAGAACATCCGCCTTTGTATGCAATAACACAAAACAATCAGAATAAAGCATAGCACTACAACACTTAGTAAATCACCGAAAGCATTACAATCGGAGTAAAACACCACTACAACACTTAGTAAATCATAGAAATCATTACAATCGGAGTAATACACAGCACTACAACACTTAGCAAATCACAGAAATCATTACAATCGGAGTAAAGCACAGCACTACAACACTTAGTTAACCACAGAAGTCATTTAATTCATTTTGGGAAGTTGTTTAAAAAATTGACAGAAAAAAACATCATAGCATTAATATTTTCGGAGATGTATAGATCTTCTAGATTAAGTAAGCAATCTTCTTAACAAATCTATCTGAATAGGCCTGCTCGTGTAATGAGGCAAATTCATTTTTACTCGTTCCTATTGAAAAATAATAAATTGGATTTTCGCTTTTTTATGTTTGGTATTGTTATGTTATTGATCATTTCCTAAGATATCATAAAATTATGACAGGAAACAACTTCTGACAACATTAATTCTACTTACTATATAAACCGAAGTAAAAATGTCAAACAATTCAAAAAACTTATATTTCAAAATATCAATCCAGACATGAATTCTTTTTTGCCTTATTTCATTAATCAACCTTTTATGATAAATCTTTATTTAATTTTCTGATATAAGTTAATTTGTCGAATTTGGTAATGATATATAAAGAAAATATGCAAGGGGATTGGGAATATCGAAAATATGTAAAACCATTATTTTAATTTTTTGTATTTCTATTTCCAAAAAAAAGTTATAATAATAATGACATAATAATAATAATAATAATAATAATAATAATAATAATAATAATAAAGAACAAGTTTCCTTCAGAGTAAGAATATTCCGGGTGTATCGAAAAATATGGCGGATGGCATCTATTTCTTATTCACTTTAAATCTAAATAAACCAATTCTATTAATCATATGTACTATTTATGTAAGAAGTGAACAGATATACGTCAAAGGCAATTAATTGACAAGGGAAATAATTTATGAATTTCTGGTCATCAAATATCCTCGTCTGAAATTTCATAAAACGCTGCCTCAAATACAAACGAAGAGACGCTCCTAAAAAGGAGAGAACCAGTACGAAAAATGAGAATAAATGTGGCTTAGGGTAACATGGGCTCAGACAGGTTCGAAAATTCCCATATACCCTGCTTATAAACTAAGTCATTAAAATCTAGGAAATTGATACCTAATGAAATAAATATAATTAATACTTATGCGAGACGAGCTTTGAAAAAAGGAATGGTAAAACAATGTTCATTTACACACCGACTATCTCTGTAAGGCCAGCTCGCAATCAAGTACTCATTTTAATAAAAGCTGTACTTTCAAGCAATTTTATTTTAACAGCTTGGTTTTTCGTATCGTGAGTTAAGTAAACGCAATTTCTATTTAGCCACCTAAAATAAATGTTACATTCACCTGTGTATTAAAACCACAAGAAACATGTTTTGACAGGTACATAGGAAATTTTATATTGGCTATAAAGGAGTTTTCCCCGTCCTGAATTTGTGTTATGGGCATCACATAGTAACATTTTGCATTTCCAAAAACATTCATCAAACCCGATTATTTCATTGACTTGAACTCTAATCCGAACATATTTAGGAGGAATATATATATATGATCTTGTATTGATCAGGGGTAAAAGTGGATATGTCACGAAATGAAACCTTCTGTAATTTAAGCAAAAATCATTGCTAAATGCAAAGTCAAGGAATAAGTGAACTTTTAACCTCCAACTTCTTCAGCGTTATATTGTAAGATATTAACCCTACTACAAATAATCCGATAACAGTTATTATCGTTTTATACCACTCACTGTAATATTTTTCCATAAAGGAAATTACGGTTTTTATTCTTGCTAAGATAGACATTGTTTCTATTATACATATATATTACATTTTCATCGATACAGTCATTAGGTTAAACAGATGAATTCTGTAAATCATTGTTATTACAAATGTTGACAATGTATGACCATGTTCTCTCATGTCCTTATTACGACATTTATAACCACATTCAATAGGAATTTAGCTGATTTTACACATTTTTTATTATTTTGACCATAATTTTCATTTATTTCATTATTTCATAGATGATACTATTGATGAAATTGTGCTATTATGCCTTTTTTCCAAAGTTACGTTTTTATCATGATTGAAATATTTTTGTTTATTTATTATGATAATAACAGGTGCTTTGGATCTTGTAAAGAAGGCAAATTTATATCAATTCTTGAATAAATTTCAATATAGTCATGGAGGTGGTATGTAAATATAAAACACATTTAAAAAAAATACATGTAAATTACAAGAAAAATAAATGAATATATATATATATATATATATATATATATATATATATATATATATATATATATATATATATATATGTTTCTATTTATATATGACAATGTGACGGCCAAGTGATCAGCTTGATCTCGTCCCACTGTCAAGACAGTCAAGCGGGGTACCTCCGCACTTAAATTTGTACTATAACTTATCAGTTACTCTGACACCACGGTCACTCTGCAGACCGGCGCAAATACTAGAGGCGTAAAACGATGGTCAATTACAGACCGACAAAATAAGGGGAGGCAACTTAACTTCAGAGGCACTAACAACTACCTCAAACACTTCAAAATCATTTATTTTACCAGGTGAATACTGGTACAAAACAACTACTACAATTACAATAAATTCAATATAAAACACGCGATGTGAATAATCCGGAAAATTGAAATTACAATGTTATATAAACACAAAATTATTGGCTTACTAGCTTAGCAAAATTACTTTAAATTAAATTCAGAAATTACTAAAACTATATTTAGAATGGAATTACAAGAAAGTGATAATGAAAATTATTATGCATATTAATTAACTAAAAATTTCAAGAAGAATAACTCGCGATCTTGTCTTTTCTTCTTACTCCTGGAACCGGCCTTGAAGATTTAGCAGGTTGTAATAAACAGACTGCTATTAATAAGTAAATTAAATATTAAAAATTAAGGTTTAAGTGGTAAAGGTAAAATAGGTTATTATGATTATTTTAAAGTAAAAAAAAAATATATAATACCCAGTCTCTGATCCAATCCGGAATGACCAGATTTAACCGGATTCACTTTGGATATTAACAAATGAGTAAATTAAAATCATGCATATTGAATCATTCCATTATGACAACAGGTATAGTCAGAAAAAAAATAATAGAAATCAGCAAAGAGTGTCAGATTTCAATAATAAATCTGACTAGAATTAAAAGAACAGGGGAAATCTACAGTCTTGAATCATAAGATCTGTCAATTAGTAAAATTACAGTTCTAGACACTTGGATAATAAAATAGAATTGACATGCGAATTATATATATTACAAATGTTAAAGATTTCAGACCAGAATGACACAGTCTGAATAAAATTAAATTATTTAGAAGGTCAGGTATCAAGGGAAATTGATTAATACAGTGTCAGACTCGAAATTATCCAATCTGTATGACACTAAAAATGAGGTAATAATTAAAAGGATAGAGAATTAATTTAAAACAATGAGAGCTCACAAAGTGGAATTATTTCCCTTTACTTGAAAATTTATAAAACCTGAAGGATATTAAGTCACGACTCAATATTACAGAATGAAAATTATTCAATTCTGACAAAACCAGAAACCAACAGAATGGAAATGATCCAATCTGTAAATTGAAACTTAAATGAATCCAATTCACTTAAAATTTCTTTTTAAAAGCAAACAAATTGAAAATATTATACAACAGAGTAAAAATAATCCACCCTGAAGGTAAATAAATATCAGAATTATCCAATCCTGATAATAATAATAATAATTATAATAGTAATAATAATAATAACTGAATAAAATATTCAGACACTAAAAGCTGAACATATATTCAAATAATCACAGATCAGTGATCTGGCCAAAATGGGGATAATGTCTACTTAAATTTTAGTTTACTTTCCGAAGAGGGCAATTAATTTATTAAACACTTCGTTAAGTATGCATGAATAAAAAGGACAATTTTGACACTACGGAAAATATTATATATATGATTAATAAAATTAAAAAAAAAATAATAATAATAATCTTGGTCTCTTGTACTTAACGGTGAAACCGAAAGTAGGAAAGGAAAATAACAAATTCCTACCTTACGCTAAATTCGTGACTTCCAAAACACTTGAACTAGTTATCCGAATATCTGGAGTTGTAAAATTCTGGAGTTGTGAATTTTGCTGTTGCAGTTGGAGTGACCACTGTCTGGTGTTTGGAATGACACAAATCCCCCCGATGGTAATCGTGCAACTAGTTTTATAGTTGCCGCGACTACCCATGGTGCGGACATGCGCAAAAGATGTAAACATTAAAATGTAATTAAAAACTATCGGTATTAAAACAAAGAAAATCTCAATAAATCCAGCCGAAAGGTAGTGAATAATTTATAATTTTTAATTTAATAAATTTCTGAACTCGGTAGAATTTAAATTTTGATGTATTTTTACAAATCCAAAAATAAATTTATCCAATTCCGGAAATATCCGATTTTATACGATAACCCGAAAACTCCTAGCTTTTCAAAATACTATAATGGATGAGAAAACAAGGACCGTAACTCAGAGATAAAACCGGAAGTATCTTATCAGTACTTAACGTTGGCTAATGAATATCACAGATGGTTAAAAGAAGAATCATGAATCGTTATCGATTAACCACTGTTATTGATACCACTTCAGCTTTACATACTGGAGGCAGGTTCTTTGAAGTCGAACCAGGCCCAGGTGGTTTTAGTTCTACTGAAATAAATATCTTCTGTTGAAGTACATAGTAAGTCTTTGATAACCTGTTGTGAAACGAGGATCGTTAGATCAACTTACTGTGTAAATTAATATAATTTCCCAAAGACTATTTGTTAATAAAATTTGTGAAGGAATTGTAAAGACACTAGAAGTATTATTAGCAAAATAAATTAATCTTTATACTTGGGAATTTATCTAAAAATAATATTAATGAACTTATTAGCCAGACGGTTTATCATTAATTCAATAAAATAAAAAAATATAATTTAAAAAATATATAAAACCTTGAATACTAAAACAGAGAAAAAAAATAAAATAAAATAATGAAATAATAGTAAAACAAAGTTGAGAAGAGAGAGAGAGAGAGAGAGAGAGAGAGAGAGAGAGAGAGAGAGATAAAATAAAATAAAATAAAGATGAAATACATGAACATTTCAACAATTTTGAGTCGGTTAATGACAGTGATGACTGACCTGCCCGATATTTTAATGATAAGCAAAGCAACAAAACAAGTGAGTTTGAAGTAACTGTAGTGAAAAAAGTATACGTGGAAATAAATTATCTAAAAAATAAATAGATAAATAGGTTAAGAAATAAATAAATAAATAAATAATAAAACTTAGTGTAGAATTTAAAAGATCATCTAGTTTTAATATATTTGGTTTTTTATAGAAATCATTTGTTTTCTTAGATTCTTAAAATGTTCACATGTAACAAAAAATTATATTCATTGCCAAGATTATCCTTACAAAATATACATTATCTTTCATCCTTTTTTCATATTATACCAACGGTCAGTTTCACTGGGGAGTTTATAATTTGAAATTCTTAATTTTACCAATTCTGTTCTAAACTTTGGCGATAATATATCTAAGTAATTTTCAAATCCAAAATTTGTTCTTATTAGTTTATAAGTACATCTTTTTGATACACAAGCGATATCACCCTGTCATTTTTAATACATTGATCCTTTAGTTTCTATTTATTTTTTTTAATATTTTAATTTTTCCTTTTTTTTTTTTTTTTTTTTTTTTTTTTTTTTTTTTTTTTTTTTTTTGAATGCATTTAGTAACCAATTTTTGTTAAAACTTACACTTGAGTTGACCAAATATTGCTCATTCCGAAAGAGTCTAAGATGTATTTATTTGTTTTAAACTAATGGACCATCACACATACCTTAAACAATAATTTGTACATTAAAAAAGAAAGTTTATTTTCGTGCGTGACTACTTTATACCAAAAAGTGACTATTCTTTTAAAAATTCTAATACTGATTGGAAATCTACCCAATTCTCCATATACCATGTAATTAGGCGTAGATTAACGTAAATTCAAAATCCTTTTACAAACTTTAAGGTGAAGTGTTTCCAACGAGTTTAGAATTTCAAATCACCAAACTTCACAGTAACTGTAAGTAAGAATAGGTTTAACCAAATTATCAAAAAGTTTCAACTGACAAAATATTGATAAATCTTAATTATTAATCCTTTTAAATACACAGAAAAGGGCTTTGATGCTTGCTCCAATTAACGTTTCCTGGCCTTCGTAAGCTTCCCATTATGGTTAAAAGTATTATCTAGATAACAAAATTGATCTGCATACTGAAGTATTTTTTCGTGAAATTTTAAAGCAGTTTTTTTTACGAAAATTTTTATGTTTTTACATTTTTACGGAATTAACTTCTACACCTAGTTTCCAAGTTGAACAATATTCAGAAAATATCCAGAGCATTTTGCATGTCATTGACATTCTCGGTAAAGATTATTGTGCGATCTGTATAAAATAAAACAAAGGATTTAATATAACGTCAAAATGACCGAAAAGTTCGACGATAAAGTTTGCAACCCAGCATAAACGTTCATATTAAATAAAACTTAAAAAATAATGCATCTTGTCTTAACCCAACATTACAAATAAAATAATCTGATTTTAGATACCCACAGATAATACAAGATTTTATTGAGTCATACATATTTCTTATAACATTAAAACATTTCCCAAGTTAATCAGATATTCATGAAGCTTTACCCTAAGTCCACCCTCCAGAGAGAATCTAATTATTTACGAAAGTCTACAGATGTACAAAACAATTTTTAGCAAAATATAATTCCGTTAAGCAATGTAAAAAATATTGTCAGCAGAAGAATAACCTTTTCTAAGCCCTGCTTAAACCTTTGTTATTAAGTCATTATTTTCTGCAAAAGATGTAAGACGTTTATTTAAAATTGCCGTAAATATTTTTTTCTAAAACAACTAAGAATTGTGATAGCTCTGTAATTACCAGGATTATTTCTATTATAAACAGGCTTGTTAACACTTATAAGGCAGTCAGAAGGTATTACCACCTGAATCAAATATTGCATTAATTAGCTTAATATATAATGTCATCATGATTTGCCCAGAACACTTAAAATATTCGTTAATTCGTTAACTACTTATTCAAGTTTCTAATAACTTAAAGTATTTCCCTTCCGTTATAGGTTGGTTTATTTCTGAATTATCCACTGGGCGATTAAATTGTCAAAATTAATTAATTAATTAATCCTTATCTTTATTACGACTTTAACAGTATCTTCAGTGTTCTCTTTTTCCCCAGATACCTCACGAATTCTTGTAAATATTAGAATATGACGCATTGTTCTAGCTTGAGTATTTGGTACATTATCCCGGAGTTCACAGTTTTCATACCACAAATCATTCATTTGTTGCCGTAATTCATCTAGTTGTACCGCATCTTCTTGTAGTTTTTTAATTTGCACTTTCGCCGACTTTAATTCAAACTTACATGTTGTATGACGCTTTTGAGTTTTATTTCGTTCCTTGTTTATTTCACTTATTTTAACGACTTTCTGTTCACAAGAGTCGACGTTTGGATTTACTAGTTTAATTAGGGTTTCAACTTGTTCAACTCTAGATGTGACCTGTGAAAGACCTTTATCAATGTTGTCTAGCTTTGTTAAAGCAATTTCAATATTACAGAACCTAGATGAGGAATCGCGTTTCATGTGTGTGAATCTAGTGGTAATTTAGTGAAAATAAAATTTAAAATCCATAGATTTATTGGAGCTAGCTGTTGGGTGACCGCCAATGGTCTGTATCGATTGGTCACTGAATACCAGGCTGATGAAAATTTTGTACAGGATGGCCACTTTGATACCCGTTCATATTGTATAATACACAATGTGCTGAGTTTAGAAAACCACTGAAAACATTCAGTCTTTTCACTGCCAATTTTTGACATCTGTATACCTATATTTATCAAATATAGAGTATATGCACTATAGTCAATAATCGATAAGGTTATAAGGTAATACTCAGTTAAATGTATAAAAAGTGAACATTTTACACAGGTAACAATGAAAGTGTTACAATTTGGCTTATGAACACATTTTAACTTTAAATTCTGGTTTCACACTTTATAGAATGAATGTCCAATATTAATATTTATAATGGCACCATTATTCTCTAAACATCAACTTAAAAACCAACCTCTTTCTGTTGGTAAATACACATTCTTCTTCATAGGCATGCGCACAAAAGGACCAAAATAGATCTAGTTCTTTTTACCTTTAAAATTAAACACTACTAATTTAAAAGTAAAATGTGTTATATATCTGTTCTAAGACTCTTACACTTGTACTGATGCCGATACATAGTCATAAAATGGCAAAGAAATTAGGAAGTCCGGAAGATCGAACTGTATTAAACAAGCTTCGATTACTTTAGGTTATTTGTGATACATATCAGATATCTGTATTTTTCTGTAGAATCAATACAATTCTGCTTTTTGTATCAGATTCACAAGTAACAAAAACGCTGTTAACTTCAAAACAGAGTTTTCGTCCATATAACAGCCATCTGTTGACTTAGGGGCGATGGTCCCTAAAGCTAGCGTAATATGTAGAATTAAATGCTTTGTAAAGGTCAACTTATAAATGTTCATTTATGGCATTATATAAAAATAATTTGTGAACATGTTAATTATAAAAAAACATTAATGATAGATATGTGACAAGGGGATAAGTAGGTCGTCAATTAAAGTCGCATCAGCATTTTTGCAAGGTTTTTAAAAAAGTAATCGATAGAGTATTATTGTGAGTAAATACATTTACGAAAAATCAAGTTGTTAGAATTATCAGTTATTTTGATTCATACTTATTAGTAAACTAATTTATAAGTTTTATTTAAAAAAATACTGGAGAATATATAATAAAAAAAAATAAATTAACAAGTTTTTTTTTCTCGAAGGACGTCTAAACTTATTTGTCCATCGAAATAGCTTTTAGATCGGCCATTAAAACTGTTGTGTAAAACATAAACCCTGTAGGTACAAAGTCAACGTATTCTAACCAAGTTTGTTAGATTCATTGTAGACTTTGACTAGACAGGCAATAAAAAAAACCGTTTTTAAAATAAAAGAATGAGTTGAATTACTTTAGACAAATCTACAGGGCCTAAAAACAATGGCATCACGCCTGCTGTACTGGGTTATACATTTGTAGCTGTAAGTACCAGACAGGATTCAACTGTATATAGCTCTCTATGATACTCTCGACATTCCCAGTGACAAATGTATTGTTGCAATGACAGCAACAGAGCTTATACCTAGAGATCAACCAGGATACGATCCACTGCATAAAGTTAGACCTGTTATGGATATTTTTACTGGCACGTTTTCCAGAAACTACAGGTATATACTATAAAATCAGGTCAATATCTAAATATTTAGACATTAACCTATTATAATATAACAGCATTGTAAATTCAATTTCTTATATTGCAAGAATTTTTTATGTACAAGTTCGATAATAAGTTGTCATCAGACGTTGCTACATCTACAAATTCTGACCTTATTCTGTTGCTGTTATATGAAATCAAATCATATATTGTGTTGTATAAGTTATTGGCTGCTATAGTGAGGTACCAAATAATTTTAATTTTCCGGGGATTTTAAAAATAATTTTTTATATAAGACTGAATTTATCAAACGTGCTAAATAAATGTTTTAAAACTAGCACAAGTTGGTATTGAACGTCATAATAAAAGTTCTATAACTTCACTTATCAGCATGTTTCTAGCAGTAAGTAAAATTGAGATTTGCAATATGCAACGTCCAAAACTGTGTGTGTGTATGTGTGTGGGCAATATCCTTTTCAATTTGTTTTTCATTTCAAGCTTGCCTCAAAATAATACCATAGACGAGAGGATGATCAGATTTAAAGGCAGACATTTCATGAAGCAGTATCTCCCAGATAAAAAAGCCAACAGATGGGGTAAAAAAAGCGTGGATACTGGCAGAATCTAGAACTGGTTAAAGTCATAATATAAAAATTTACACAGGGAAGCACAATGCACCAAGACATACAAATGGACAGGGGTAATTTTTTTTGAATTACTATGTGTATCAAAAAAGTATATGCAATGATAAAATATACTAGATATAGAATTGTAGTATAATGTAATACTGCCACGTGCTTCTTTTTATAAAATAATGCATTCAAATGTAGCATATGACAATTATAAAACAAAACAATAGAAATAACGATTTTAATGAAGAATTGGCTTAGTTAGGTGATAAACGACAGTGAAGCACGCGAAATTACATAATCTGCAACGCAGATTAGTTGCAGATTATGTTAAATTTGCGCGGAATTCACTGTCGTTTATCACCTCATAAAGGACATAAAGCACTAAGTCAATTCTTATGTTTACAATTTTAACACAACATCAGATACAGTAATTCATAAAACTCGGTGGTGTTGATGTATGGTTTATGACGTCACATTTCTGCACGTTCTGTACTGACTTTATGAAAAAAAAACGACAAGATTTCTACAATGTTCATTTAAAACAAAGCAGTTGAAATTGTAAAAATTTAGAAATATCTATGTACACCACCATCACAATCACCATCATCACCACCATCATTACCACCACCAACATCATCATCATCATAAAAATAAATGGTGTATTATCTTTAAAATCTTGCAGATAAAAAGTTGTTATGGATTATGGTACATTTTCAAACACCTGGCATTGAAAGGGTTAAAATACACACACACACACACACACACACACACACACACACAGAGAAATTTCTTTCAACTACTTTTCAATAAAGAAGAAAGTAAGGTATCTCCTAAACACTGTCCAACACAAAGTTCTGAACCACACTGGTCTCATATGAATCTAGTTCTTAAGTTCTTTTCTTGCACACTAGGCAATTTCTCTGCCATTACATCTTAATAATTAATAGAAATATCAATTATTGTTTATTTAATAATTACAAAAATGGAGGGACGGCAGTTAGTCATTTGCTATTAAATGTTCTATATATATGTTTTAATTGTTTCATACTAGCCGAATAGATGTACCTTTTTCAGAGATCGTAAGCTTATCAATTGATTTTTCGACTATGGTCCATATCCTTTTACACATTTAACTTAATTATTTATTCTCCGTTTACTGTTTATTGCTTTAACAACGTGTCAGAGATTTTTGAAAAAAGTGATGTAAAATGAATACAGATATTTCAGTCTTAGCATTTTGTAATTTATCTTCACAAGATACTTGCTGTAGTATTAAAAGACAATAATGTTGCCTCGAATTGATCAGTTATTTCTAAATGAGTTAAATTTTCTGTCGTTTTACGTATTTATTGAGTGTTTGATCTCACATTTCAAACATTAGGTATCTGTAAGGCAAAAAGTTAAAAATAAATCCGGGTTAAAAAGCGTGTAAGTTTGACTGTTTTATGAGAAGCAAATGCAAAATATTTGGCAAAAGGCGCTAATTAACTTGTTAATTCGGTGCATAATCATTTTCTTTTAAGAAAGGCGATGACAACAACTTTTAATTATGTAAATAGTTTTTTAAAGAATTAGAAATACCAATTTAATAACATAAGAGAACATTAAGTTAAAAGATTGATAAATTGGATTGGGTTTATGTCCAAGTCAAGAATGTTTCACTTATGTTGAGATGTCACCAGTTAAAGATGAAGTGGCAAAAATTTCCATATCGATAATGGAAAAGGAATGCATCAATTACAACGAGAATCACCTTTACTTATAATAATTTAAAAAGATATAAATTTTAAAGAAACTAACCTTTTGTATCGGTTTAAGAACGTATAAATTATTCTTTAATTTTAAGTTGTTTGGCTTATGTTTTTAATCTATCAAAATGTTCGACCTCTAGTGTTACTGATGAGGAATTATTTTCCGAAATGTGCATATATGGCACATCAAAATTGGACAGGTACTTGTGTTATATATTTAAAACTAGAAACAAATAATTTGCATCATTTAAAAGATTAAAGTTTAATCAAAACGAAAACACCTTCTTTTCATTAACTCAAAGATATATAATTCGAACCTCAAAGCAAATTGAATTGCGTAAATTCAAAAAGGTATAAATTAAATAAAAAATTAAAGTAAGAAAAAACCTGATCATATACAGTCAGTGAATACCGGTATATATATTGTTAAAACAGTGTCAATGTTTGATAACCCTGCGATAATACTGTAACCAGACCAATAGAAGCAACTTAAGTACACGAGTTTAAGTCTAGGTAGTAAACTGCATTTATCTTATTTATGTTTACATTTTTTTTATCCTTCTATTTTATCAAATTTCTCATGTTTATTATTTAAAAAAAGAGAAAAAGTAAAGACAAAACAAAACAAACAAAAACAAACAATTATAATTCATGTAAAAATCAAATTATAATCATATGCCTACTATTGCTTTATGTATATCTGCTTTAAAATCTTCTATTAAGCAGCTTTGTTTTAATTCAAGAAAGTATAAATCAAAATAAAAAAACACTTTATAAAACAAACAGTCTGTATTTTGTTGAAATTTATTTGTAACTAATACGAGGGTGTATAATAAACGATTATGTATATGCCCGATAGAATGTCACTTGAACTTATTCGAGAACAAATAAATAGAATAATTAAAATAAATCGTTAAAAAATGTCAACTTATTCCAAAAATAAAAATGGAATGGCGGTTAGTACATTCACAAAAGTACAAACGTCATTAGTTCACAAATTAACATTCATCTGTAAAAGAAGGCGATTTAATCTTGTTCATGTCTTTTAAATACCAAACTCTTAGGTTTAAAACACCGAAGACGGTCTAAAACGAAGGTTGTTCGTAACAATAAAAAACAGAATGTTTTAGTTATTTTCGTGGCGTTGGCGTTATACTGTGATCAAGAATATGTTTATCGTGTAATTTGTTTAATTCTCGATTTCTTTCAATATCGTTAAGGGAACCAGCTAACTATTTCATTTAAATTATTTCAGCAAATTTTGACAAATCATTGTAAGGTTGTATAGTCAAATACAATCAATATTGATTGCTAAAATATACAGTCAATTAAAAAGCGAATGTTTCACGTTATATCTAATATTCACAATAACAAATTGTCTAAGACTACAAATTCCAGATGGCTTCAATTAAAATATAAAAGTTGGATGAATGTTTCTTTTCTATGGTGGCACAGAGGTGACATGAAATATATTTTTCCTATTACGTGCGCACGTATTACCTTTTACGTGCGCACGTATTACCTATTACGTGCGCACGTAGTAACCAATACGTGCGCACGTATTAACTTTTACGTGCGCACGTATAACTAATAGGTAATACGTGCGCACATATTGGTTAACCTATTTCGTGCGCACGTAATAGCTAATACGTGCGCACGTAATAGGTTAATACGTGCGCATGTAAAGAGTTATACGTGCGCACGTAATATGAAAAATATATTTCATGTCACCTCTGTGCCACCGTACTTTTCTGACTAGAATTTCTAACATTGATAAATAGTTCTAAAAATTTTAATAACATAGAACATTTTTGGTATAATTCAAGTTATAGTTTCATTCAAAACACAATACATAAATAACAATGCACAGAGTCACAGATTAATAATTTGTAGTAGTTGGATGACCTATACAAGGAATACTTGTCTGTTTACGATGCCAATATAAATTTATTGAAATAAAGAAAAATGAAAGACAAATTTATTTTGTTATTACGAATACTATTATATCGAAGATACAACAATTTAACTGAATTGATGGAATTGAATATATGAATGCTAACGTATTTACATATCCCACAACCTATATCAGCTGTTGCAGTTTAAGAACCTTGGAATAAGTATAAGAAGCGCACTGTGACCATAATAAAGTCAAATTAAATTAACATTTAACACATATCAAAGTTGATTGTAAAACCTTCTAGTAGCACCAGGTATGATACAGGTATTTATGACTTGAAATTATTGAGCTTGTTCCTATACTGGGACTTTCTACAATGAAGCAAAATGCTTACAATTAAATTGTTGACTCAAAGAAATTTCACACCTGGGCTGGTCGGGGCTCTTGAATGTTTCATGGCCGTCATCACAGTGTTGTTGAGAAGTATGGAGTCACCGTATCAAAGCTTATGTTGGATGTGATTGACTATTTCTAGTTCCTTGTTTCTTTAATTCTCGGGTTTAACTTTGCGCGTGACTGTTGTTGCTGACTGGACTGAAGGTGCTTACCCTTACGGAGCATCCGGCCTCACGTGAATAACTATATAGGCAAGTTTTTAAAGATTTTACTTTGTTTTTGGGGATTTTGATTTGAACATGTACTGGTATGTTTGTGTTTTATTTTTAAATCAACTCTAACATTTTATTAACTTTGTGATTACTTTTAACATTACATGTAAATGACTTTTATGGTTTTGTTATTTTTGCAGTTTCTCAAAAACTCTAAAGAACTACTTGGTCATCTTGTTTCCAATACTCTATCTTCGGTAAAAAGTATAAAAAAAAACTTTTGATTTTTCTACCCTTTACACCACTCTCCCTCATTCTAATTTGAAAGAACGTCTAAAACAAATCATTCATTTTCATTCTTTTACAAAAACGGTAAACAAAGATGCAAATATCTAGTGCTCAATAGGGATTCTGGTTATTTTGAAAAACACCATACAGACTGTAAACAAAAATATACTGAAGATACCATCAACAAAATTTTTGAGTTTTTGATATATTAGTTGTGTTTGGCATTATAATTTTTCAACAAACAATCGGTATACCAATTGGCACAAACTGTGCACCTTTTCTTGCTGATTTGTTTCTTCATTCATATGAATCAGAATTGTTACAGAACCTTGTTAAATCTGGAGAAAAGACTGTCGTTAAATCATTCAATTACACAAAGAGATATATAGATCACGTTCTATCTCTAAATTATCCCAAATTTGGAGAATATGTGAATGCCATCTATCTAAGTGAGCTTGAAATAAAAGATACGACAGATTTTACATGTTCTGCTTCATATTTAGACTTATACATTAATTATGACACCCACGAAAGGTAACATCTGAAGCTATACGACAAACCTGATGACTTCAATTTTTCTATTGTCAACTTTCCGTTTCTTTGTAGTAATATCACTGCTTCTCCTGCGTATGGTGTATATGTATCACAGTTAATACGTTATGGTAGAGCTTGTTCCCACTATGGGGACTTTCTACAACAAATAAAATGCTTACAATTAAATTGTTGACGGAGGAATATTGCAAGCCTAGGCTAATCAAGGCCCTTAAAAATCTTATGGCCGTCATCACTATATTGTTGATAAGTATGTAGTCACTGTATCCAAACTCATATAGGATATATTTGACTTCCCATAGTTTTTTGTTCCTTTCATTCTCAAAATTGACTTGCACGTGACGAATGTAGCTAGCTAGACAGGAGGTGCCTTCCCTTCAGGAGCACCCGGCCTCACTTCCTTGATGGAAGTTTACGGGAATAACTAATTTTGTCAGCTTTCAAAGATTTTACTTTGTTTTTTTGGATTGTGGTTTGGACAATGACTGGTATATTTGTTTTATTATTATAATAAGAATACAGATCTCTTCTGGTAAAAATACAAGGTGTAATTTCCATTTATTTAGAAATCATTTTTCTAATCAATAAGATAATTTTAAAAAAACACATACAGACGAGATTATATGGGATTATATGGGATACACAATAAACCTTCCTGAAAATAAACAATGTCTGTGAGATCAAGTAATTGTTATCTATTTAGATTAACAGAAATGTGATAAATAACTACTATTTAAAAAAACAAACAAACAAATTAAATAAAAAATGTTCTGTGACGTGGTTACATTTATTTGTCACCTTTCCAATTTATAATCTGGGATATTTACTGTCTAGTTTTATCGTTTATCTGTTTGATTAGATATAAAATCTTTTATTACGGTATCTTAATACGAGCAGAGATTTCAACATACTGACAAAATGTCTTAGAATAGCAATATGACGTATGATTTTTTCACCAGCTTTCAATAGGAGTAACAATTGGATTAAGTTACACTAACAGTTGTAACCGGTTATAGGAATGATTACTTTTTTAACCCCCGTCAGTCTTCAATATATAATAATTTTCTTGCCAGTCAGTATTACGAAAGATGATTGAGTTTGCCAGAAATATTAATTTATTAAAACTAAGCATATTTATGTAAATCATTATTGTCAACCCACGGAGGCAGAAAGACGTTAAAATGATTATAAGTTTGAACGGCTATTATTACCATAGCAAAAATGAATAAAGATAATGGAAGTATATAGTTTGAACTGCTATGATTACCATAGCATGTAACCTTATAATGTTAACATGAATTATTTAAGATTTGATGAGGCAAAGCAAAAATAATCTGAAATATCCAAAATAGCGTCTATATTACAGTGAGACACGCCTTGCGTACACAAAGAACCTTTTTTTCTTTTCACCGAAGTCAAAGTTGATTATCCTGTCTTGTGTTTTCCTCAATAAACTGCTTGAACATTTATAATCTGAATTAACAAACGGAGATAGAAATTGCGGGATTCGCTGTACCTCTATTACACAAAACCTTTTATATTTGACAAAAATATTGATTCAAAGGAAATAATTTCGCTAGAAGAATTACTGACGGAAATATTGATGAAACATGATAACATATGAAGTTTATAATCAGCAAGTCTGGCCCTGAATAATTAATCAGTTACATGTTAAGATCTCCATGTTATTGTCGGCTATGTTAGTGTCGGGGAAATAAAGACAGTATTCAATTTTGCAATAATGGTATTATTTATTAATGGACGGTCCATGTTGTAATATCTTTGTATCGTTTGGGAGGTAAATGGCGATATTTGAAATAAATCGATGAGGAAATAAGCCAATGGAATATAAATTAAATTTGTTTTTGAAATTATAAGAGTAAGATTATTGAAGTCGACACGTGTCACCTGTTAAATCGTAATTACAACTACGTTGCTCTTGGATACGACTAAAATTGCAATTCAGTACAATGGCAGTGTTTTGTAATTACGACACAGTTATATCGTAATTACATCTTATCACCTCAAATGCGAGTTATTTACGTTTCAACGACAAAATATCTGAAAAATCCGACATAGTACCTCGTGATTAACCTGGCTTACTTACTAGGGTTCGTTCTCTCATGCAAAACATCCCTTAGCTGGATTTGGATATATAATTTTGGAACTTTAGATTTATTATTCTGAACGGTTTGGCTTAGATTTTTTATCTATAAAACTTTTCGGTCTTAGTGTCACTGATGAGGAATGAATTTTCCAAAATGTGCACATCTTGCACATCGAAATTTAACTGGTATTTGTGTTTTATATATCAAAAATAATATAAAAAGTTTCAAATAAATATCTAAACATCAATATGTTAGCATGTTTTTAACATTCCAGCTTGTTAAAAAAACATCGTATTGTAATTCAATTATGCGTGTAATAACTACGTCCAATCCTTTAATGAATATAAACAAAATGTGCTTTCATATATTTCATTTTTTTCTTTAATATCTTTCAACATTAAAATGTTTTACATACTAGTATGTTTATTAGGTAAACAAAAAGATATTATATATTTCGTTTCAAAGAAATATCTCAAAAAATAAATTTATTTCTGCATTGCACATGATCTAGATCTGCTAACTTTCCAAAATTTTTCAAAAACAATAATTCTTACGCTCAATTTTCCTTTATCACACAAAAAAACACAAAATTGTATTTTAAAATACTTAGTCAGAAGTATAATTTTTACATTTTCAAAAATATAACTTTAAATTTTTCGTTGACGATCACGAATACAGCACACACTTTCTCAGGCAAAAAGAAGAAAAAACCATTTATATGCAACAGTAAACATAGATATTGGTAATTAAAAACTCCGCCGGGTATTTTTCCTAATAGACGAATAATAAGACAAATAATTGTATGTTGACAAAACATAAGCCTACACTTACTATTTAATGTGTTTGTCAAAGATAAGGTATACTTTCTAGTAGTGTAATATATATATATATATATATATATATATATATATATATATATATATATTTACAATCACGAAATTGTTACATTTAAACTATAAGGGAAACGTACAAATAACAATGTAAGTGAACAAGATTGTCATATAATACCTGTCAATCAAACTAATACTTCTGAATCTTAAAACAACAACAACAAACCATAAAGAAAAATATTGGCCGATAGCAAAAGTCGAACACAAACAATATTTCAATGTATATGATTAACGTTTCTTAAAAATGACATTTTGCACTGTATTTCTGAATTAAAAAGTCGTTTATTCTAATCTTGCACGATTTATTTGTTAATTCTGACAGTTCGTCGTAAACAAATTTTTGCAACAACAAAAACAAAACTATAGAAACTAAACATGACACATAACCTATAATTCCTGTCTATCAGATCTTTACCAAATATGGCTTTTAATAGATATAACAGAAACGTTATAGAGTAGTGTTGTTTTCATTAATATTCAATAGCTACAATTAACAATCATTGCGGTATAAAATCATTGCAGACAAATATAGTTGCGATGTATTCGTGTATCTGCCAACTGTATTCTTTTAATCTTCTGTCAGTACAGCGACATAATATGAAAAATCTCTCACATCCGCTTGTTCATAATAATAATAATAATAATAATAATAATAATAATAATAATTATTATTTTTATTATTATAATGTCTTTTTGAGATTCAAACATACCGTAGCAAAATTTCATCCGTCTTAATTTCGAAATTATTTGAAATATATATATACTGTTATAAGATATTTCCATTTTTATATGTTTTAAGGGCAATTATGACGAAAGTAGTCCAACAATTCTCATATTTATAAAAATAGTCGATTTATCATTCATTTATAAATAATCTCTAGACGAAATAATAAAACACAAACATACCAGTCCATGTCCAAATCACAATCTCAAAAAAGTAAAAAACGTGAACTTCAATCAAGAATGTGATATCGAGTCCGAGTGCTCTGGGAGGGTAAAGACCCGGTTCAGCTGGCCACACGCGTCAAGTGCAAAGTCAAATTTGCGATTGAAAGAAACATTGAACTTTGGAACTCTGGTACGTCATATACACTTCATATCCAATGTAAGTTTGGACTTATCAACAATATTGTGGTGACGACCATAAAACTTTTTCAGGGCAATGATAAGCCTAGGCTTGCAATATCTGTCAACCATTTCACTGCAAGCATGATGCTTCGTCGTAGAAATTCCCCGTAGTTTGAACAAGCTTTATCATACTGTATTAACTGTTAAACATGTACACCATTACACAATACGCAGGAGAAGCAGGGGTATTAATGCAAAGAAACGAAAAAGACAAATTTAAGTCATCAAGTTTGTCGTAAAACTTCAGATCTAACCTTTCTTGGGTGCCATAACTAAGGAACCAAATATAAAGCAGAACATGAAAAATCAGTCGTATTTTAAGCTCACTTGAATGGATGGCATTCACATATTCTCCAAATTTGGGATTTTTTAAAGACAGAACGTTATCTATATATCTGTATATGGAGTTAAATGATGTAGCGACGGTATTCTCTCCAGTTATGACATGTTCTTTAAAAATTTTCATTCATATTAATAAAGAAACAAATCGGCAAGAAAAATGCATAATTTCTGCCCATTGGTGCACGAATTATTTGTTGGAAAACAAACAAAATAAGTATGTTGTCTATTAAAACCTCTCACATTTTGTTAATGGTATCTTCAGTATATTTGTGTTGCATTCTGTATTGAGCAGTAGATATGTATAGCTTAGTTTATCGTGTTTTGTAAAAAGAATGACAAGTAAATTATTTGTTTTAGGACGTTATTTCAAAATAGAATAAGGAATAGCGGTGTAAAGTGTGGAAAAATAAGTTTTTGTAGTACTTTTTACCGAAGATAAAGTATTAAATAGATGTTCAAGTTGTTCTTTGGAATTTTTGAGACTCCATATTTAGTTGATGCCAGATGTGGAATAGACTTTTCTGAATAAGTCTGAAGGGCATCTTTGGCGACTGTCAAAATTTGTGTTAGAATAACGGATAATGATTTAGTGGTTCACTTAAAGGAACTTGCTATATATCTTTCCTGGTATGGATTCGTTTGGAATTCAAAACTAGTAAGGAAAGTAAGTTCTTCATGTTTCATTGAGACCAAAAAACCTAAGAACTCATCCGAGATTAGATAGAACTTCATCCTAAACCAATTTCCTTAATAAAACATACAACCTAATATTTTTTACAAACGAAAAAAATGTTCGAAGCTTTATTAACTGGGAAACAAAATATTTGCTATGTATGTCGGTAATGATTGCAAAAATCCAAGGTTCCTAAGTTGCAAAGAAGGTTAAGTACTTATAAATTTTTTTACGTTTGACAATTCATATCTTTATGAAACACCTAATTGCCCTTATCTAGTTGGATAAGATATCAAGATACACGTGTTATAATTTAGTCCACCGTCTAGCATAGTCTTTAACACGATCCATAATAATTCTAAAAATTCTGTCCCCAAGGAAAAGGCTGAGCCTTACCTGTATTTAGGACTTTTTGGAAAAAGACATCTTGATTTAGTGTTCTCGGTTATATTGAGATCTCCAGTTGCTACATGACCAGTTCGTTTAAAATGTACGGACTCGTTAATCAAAAGCAAGTAGGTTGAGTAAAGTTATAAAAGTTTAAACACTGCAAAGTTTGTTTAAAATTAAAAATTCAAAATTTTGGAAGCAATTGGTTATTGAAGAAGATGTATGAAACTAGAGGATGTCGAGTTTTATTTGAAATAAGTAGGGACTTTAGATTGTGCTTGTTTATAAAGTAGTATAAAAGAAATTTCCATGGCATCTATATCCTTGTCTCCATAATGTATTTTAAGAAATTTGCGACAGTAATGTATATCAAGTTCCAGACAGGTTTAATTAACCTTTTAAACGTAATATCCATGGCGATATATATAATTGTCAATAAACCACCCATATTATTCAAAACTAATATAAAATATGTTAAAAATCTTTAAAAGACCTTAATACAGATATGTGGTTCACGCATTACTGTTTTACATGAAAGTGCACAAAGATGGACATTGTAACAAAACTTTTAATCAATATTCCGACAAAATATGTTGGTTTTATATCTGTTTATTTATTTTTATGTATGTATGTTGTATTTTTTTTTTAATTGTTAGTTCCAGTAGCTCAAGCCGATTTATTTTTACTGGCTGCATAAGTTGTTTCTATGTCTTATTTCTGATCCATAAACTAAGTAAAGTATTGTAAACATCCTTTTTATCTTTTGTTTACGCAAATCGATTAGGAGGATTATGTAATTAGTTATATGTTTGAATTTTTGGTTTTTATTAATTATTTATGACATTATATGCAATAAAACATCATCAATGATTAAAGGCATCAATAAATGATATTAAAAGTGTTTATTCAGTTGAAGCGGAAACTCTAGACTAAATTACATCATTTATCACATGGTTTAGTAACTGAAATGACAAAATGCAATCAGGATAACGACAGTGATAGATATGCTTTTTGAAATGACAAACAGAACTTAAATTATCCATGCTGATTTTACTCGATCCTTTTTCCCTAAAAATACCAAAAAAGGTTAATGCATGTAACACATTTCCGTTCGTGTGATAGACTGATATCATTGAGATCATTTTTTTTTTTGTTAAAAAATTCAAAATCAATCAATGTTAAGTTTTTAAAGTGTACCTCTTTTTAAAAAAACACATTTTTTACACAGAAAAGGTTTTTTTTTTCATGTGATTGTAAGACAACATCAAAAAGCATGTTATCAATCTATCTTGTAGCCAGCATTCTTTTCATATTAGTAAATAACAATGGTTGCAATTAACAAAAAAATAACCAAAATGTATATCTCCGTAATCACAACATTAAGGTTCCTTACATTAAAAAGAAATGGTCAGTCTAGACTGTAGTTAAAATATTCATTTAACAGGTATTTTGTGAAACATCCATGTGAACTAATCAATTGATTAAATATGTATAAAATGAACCAACAAACAACAGCATCTTCGAATTTTTATACAATTTATTTAACTTTTTAATTATTAAAATACTTCCTCACTACTTTATTTGTTTTCGATATTGTAATAAAAATAAAACAAACATACCAGTCCGTATCCACATCACAATCCCAAAATCAAAGTAAAAACTTTGCAAACTGGCAAAATATGTCATACACGTGAACTTCCATCAAGGAAGTGAGGCCGGGTGCTCCGGAAGGGTAAGCACTTTCTGTCTCGCTAGCTACACCCGTCACGTGCAAGTCAATTTTGAGAATGAAAGGAACAAAGAACTATGGTAAGTCAAATATATCCAGTATATGTTGGGATACAGTGATTACATACTTATCAACAATATTGTGATGAGGGCCATAAAACTTTTTAAGGACCCTGATTAACTCATGCGCAAAAAGTGCAAAGTCTTATACAATCTCTTTAAATATATAACGTATCAGTATAAAAACCACTCTACATCCGCGTTATTTACGTAGCTTTTGTTCATTTTATCAGTAGTCTAGCACAAACATGATGCAATCCAATAACTATACTAGTTTAACTGAGTTTTTTTTTTAAACAAATACATTTGTATATTAAAATATGCCATAAAAAATGATGACAAGTCGATTAATTGATAATCTATAAAAAACAAAACTTGTTCTAGTTAAAACAATTCACAACGTAAAATAAATTCAACTGGTATTTGTGTTATATATTCACTTAATCTATGTTAAGGCATTACGATTTTTTTAAATATTGAAAGGGTTATAAACACATAGGGACTTAACCCGAACCAGATAAAAAAAGTTAAATTAAAATTATATTGAAAAGGTAACAAATAGTGAGAATTTTCTATCTTTAATACCTAATTATATAATATATTCAAACATTCTAAAAGTTACTAATCTGAATATCATCTTTTTTTTACCAATAGATCTGCCTCGAATGTCCCATATTATTGATTGAGAATAATTTAGCAATATTTGCGTTAGGTTAAAGTTCCTAATCGTCCTTTAAAAAATTTTATATTTCTTTTAAGTATTTATCTGTGCTTTGGGCAAAAGAAGACCGAGAAGATAAAACACCTGTTAATGTCTGTTACTGTTTTAATTCTGGAACTGCATACATCAATATATATACAGTTTTGAATTCAAATTAAATGTTTCACTTACGTTTGTTATCTAGTTACGCTGATATGAAAGGCAAGGCAAAAGCTGATTTAAAATCATATATTTGTTGTATACTGATTGTAAACATTCGATATGAAAGCAACATCAATGTCCAATGATCAAACCACCAGAAAAGCCAAGAAAACAATAAGCTAAACTAAGGTCGGACTTTTCTGGGGATTTAATTTTGTTATCCCAGAACAGAAGGTGCCATTATATCATTCTTTGTTGCAGCAGAAATTGGAAGAAAAGTTTTACTCACTCTCTTTTAATTTGACAGGGTGAAGAAGAATTTCTCCAATGCATCCCTTTGTTACAATAAAAAACTATAAAAAAAATTTGCTTGACTGTGTTGATTTGCAGTGATAAGAGATATTTTAATACAGCATCATCGATGCAAAATCTTTAAAGCAATATTACTCAAAGCAAAATTTTAAACCTCCTTTTTCGAAATAATCTTTTGTTATAAAATCCAATTTTATTATTATCTATTTTCCAGTGGTTTCTCTATAACTTTAACTACTAGTTATTTTCATAATTTAAAAGACTGAGTTTTATTCTATTTTTATAAAAATTATCACTGCATTTTTTACATTTTAGGGGCAAATAGCTGCAAAATAGGAGATAGGACTTTTAAATCGAATTTTACATCCGAAAAGTAAAGAAAGATTTAAATTAAAAACAATTTAAACCATTCTATGGGACCAGGTTCTTGAGACGGATAAAAAAAGCTAGATACCAGACTATTTCATCGGATATGAAAAGGTTGTTCCAAGTGCTTAATACATTGGGTATATAATATGAAACAAAAATATTTATATGTGTTTGATAATTTCTAACAAAAATACCTGATTATTTTTTTATTGCCATGATACATATTTTGAAATGTCAATCCTCATCTGAGACACATGGACCGACCAAATTGATAGATTTTTTTTTATAAATCTGCACTATTGCTACAAAAATTAAAACAAAATTAAAATCAACCTTTAGCATGGTTCATGACGTAACTTCATTGTCTACCACAAAAAGTATATGAATTCTAACAGATATATATAGTTTGATACGTTATAGTTCTTCACACTTTACTTCAACAATCATTATTTTTATATAGATAAAATTCCTGACACAATATAACAATTTCTTAAGATAGTAATTGCGTTTATTGAGATCATCTCGAAGGCATATCTGACTTAAAAATGTAAGCGTTGATAAGATTGTCTTCAGGGTGTCACTTTTGCTTTTTTGTGTAGTCATAGTTATAAACATTTGTTGATGCCCCTCTATCAAATGTATTTTTAATTACTGAGTATTATTTAAGATGTACTTTGTAACACTAAACTAAAATAAATGTATTTAATGTTTCGCACATGTGATTCTTTTGATTTTTATACCAAATCTTCAAGCTTGCTGTGTTACGAGATGTTTACTAAGATTTCAACCAGATTTATTTAACATTTGAGCATGCCGTTTATCTTGTACGTAGCAAGATACGTAAAGGATAAGTAAGGATGAATTATATTCAAATTGAATAAAACAGACATAATCCCGATTTCTACTGATATTCCATTGTAAGTTTTTACAACACGGGGACAAATCATTCAAAGATTCAAATGCGTTTTCACTGGCATCCTCCTTGTTTTGTTGTCAAATGATGATAAAAATAAAACACAAACATACCAGTCCGTGTCCAAATCATAAGCCAAAAATTAAAGTGAAAACTTGAAAAATTTAAGTTGCACTATCCTGGGCATTATTAAAGGTCTACCTTAGTGAAAAGGTGTCTGTTATAAAAACATAAGCCCTGCTTTACTGACAAACATTCACTTTTGCAACTTCTTTAATACAAGTTTGTTAAAAAGATTTCCAATAGAATTTGTTCTATTTACTTAAAGTTAATAATATGCAAAGAGTTTGAATTATAAAAAAGGAGTTATTAATAAATAAATAAATAAATAGATAGATAAATAAATAGAAAACCGGCATTGTCAAGTCTTAAGGTTTTAAAGAATGCTCTTAAATAACATAAACTAAAAACTTGCATTTAAATTCTACAATTTAGGTTTTTTCCAACCCTTATCGTTTCTTCTTATTTGTTCTTTAAATTTTGAAGTGTAAATAAAATTAAATCACCTTCACTTTAGTTTAACTAACAGACAAGTTTTTATCTATAATAAAAAGGTAGTATGTTTTCACATGTAACTGGTTTGTGTTATTTAATTTTATTTTTGTCTCTGAAATGCAATACTTCAGGATAATTATAAAACAACTCTATTACGTATAATATTACTCATCTATAAGGTTAACTAAAAGGAAGATGTCTTTGACAAATTGTATGTGAACACGAAGTTTGTTGACGATGAATTACTACCTAGGCGCTAAAGAAAAAAAATTAAATACAATAAACTATATATGAAGACAACTGAAGGCGTCTTGGGCTTTTGTAATTTGTAAAAAAAACAACAACATCAGAAAGATTGCATAGATATACATACGCTGTTTAAGAGTTAATCAACTCGCTTGACATTTATACAGACGTCAGTTAATGTTTATAGTAGACTACACGAATTATTTGCCTCGTCTTTAGTAGTTATTTTTAAACTATAAAATCATTTAGTACATTTTATCAAACATAAAAACAATGTTTATTAAAATCCGGTGTCATTTCCCGTTTTAGCAATGTTTTTTACAGACATGGACTGGAATGTGTTTAATTTTTACTTTGTTCTCTTGGTTATGGCAATTTCCATAACGTTTCTAACGGCCTTTTGGTCAATCCTTGCATACGTTTGTGTGTTTTTACATTCCCATATAGAACAAGATAATACTCTGCATACGTTGTATCCTCTATCTTGATGGCACAAGCTTATTTTTAGAAATTTTAAAAGTGATATCACTAAAAGAGTTTCTGCTTTACTTCTTTTGATTATTACAGAGGTGTTCCAAATAGATTCATGACTTATTTAATTTTATAACACTTTCTACCTTCAGACTGATTTGTGGTCGAGTTGCCTGCTATTACCTTTAAAACAATTGACACCCCCCAAAATCAACCCGGGATGTAGTAGTGTAGGAATTAACGGAAAAATCTTGCAAGTGATGATACAACAACCAACTTGACACAGGTGTTATCTGATGAATACTCATCAAACAAGTTCTAGTTCCAATAAAAATTAAAGATATCGGCCATTTTGAAGGTATTTGACAAAATGGTTTTCCCGAAACCAATGTTGTGCTTTAAAATATTTGTATTTGTTCAATTGTTATAATTTCAATGTGAATTCTTATCTTTTAATTTTTTCACTGCTTTTTCTGTTTAAAAACATTTCGAACTTGTCCTCATTTTTACAGCTTTGTAACAACCAGTGCATTTTCTACGTAATGCATAATGTGATGCGAAAAATCTTTTACTGTCAACATATGAGACTAAAAAGTGTTTTGCAGAAATTGTATGTCCGTTAGTATCTGCATAACCCCTTAAGTATAAGTTTAATTATTGTTATAAGAATTACAGCAGGTTTAAGTTATGGATACCAACAGTGTTTGCTTTTTTCTATGTCATCCTCATTTAGCTTGACTTCTCATTGTTATCCAGACTAAAGTTAGTTGCCTGATCCAAGATGTTCTCTTATTTGTAGGTTGAGTACTTTGCACACACACACACACACACACACACACACACACACACACACACACATATATATATATATATATATATATATATATATATATATATATATATATTCAGAACTGGAATGCACGACCTCTGCTCATATGCAAACAGATCGTCTTACTTTGTTACCACTGTCTCTGCTTTTTATATCAATATGGGAAAAAGGAGTCTTTCTTGTCAAAATTTCGGTAATATTAAAAGATACATATCAAGTCTTGCATATTTCTTCCCAACCCTATAAAGTTAGACCCAATGTCACATTCAGTACAAAACTTAGATAAGCCTTCTAGCTTTTTTAGACCCTTTTGCAGAAACTCTTGAGCTGGAATCCATTGCATATGAGTTTCTTGGTCTAGGGTTATCCACATTTCCTGCAGAAAAATGACAGTACATATATTGCTATGATAACAACAAATGTACCGCTAACCCTGATGAAAACAGGCTTGCATTGGGTTTCTACTGATATTTCATTGTAAGTTTTTTTTACAACACGGGGACAAATCATTCAACGATTTCAATGCGTTTTCAATGGCAGTCTCTTTTTTTGTGGAAATGATGATAAAAATGTTTGTTGTTTCTTTTTCACATATATTTCCGACAAGATAGTGAAAGAGATCAGTGTTATTTCCTGATATCTGACTTGTTTCCTTCACTCTTTTGCTTCTTAATCCTATTTTGGATTTCGTGCTTGATTTCTTGTATAAGTCAAACACTATGTCAACACACCTGTATCAAGTACCATGGAATGCCACATTTGGGGTGAGGAATCTTTTACATAGTCTTTAGATATCTTAAAGGACTTGGAGGCGAAGTGCAACCGCGAGTGTTTGTTTCTTTTCTTGTTTCTCACACTGCATCATTTACTAGTACTTGCGCTTCAAAAAATGAAATTAGCTACGATTTCTTTGACACAAATGAATATTTAGACTGTAAAAGATATGTGCAGCGAGTTGCGTCTCACACTTAAATTATTACAATCAATAACACATTTTTAGTTAATACGAAGGAGATCAACAAGAATAACTTATAATCATAGTTTTGGTCAATAGAACATACAGACGTAGTTTTGTATCCAGCTTTATTGTGGTAGACAAATCAAGAAAAATCAAGTTCAAAATATTAGACTAGGTCAAAATAGAGGAACAGAATCAAAAGCCTGTCGGGAGCAATAAGTCATTTATATCTGACAATGCTTTTTACGTGCCTTCTTAACAAGATTGATAAGTTTCAATTCCAAAATGTACACATATGTGTGAAGCAGCATCGACAAATTCGCTCTAAGTTATCCTTACTTAATTTGAAAATGTTATGAGTAACACAATGAAGACTTCATATGCTATGATCCCATGTTGCCATGAAGAAGTTGAAACTTCAAATTTTTTTCACGCAAAAATAAAGTAAAGATGAAGAGACTTTTTGGGAACAAGTCTAAACTAAACTGTTATGAGTAACACAATGAAGACTTCATGTGCTATGATCCCATGTTGCCATGACGAAGTTGACAATTCAAAATTTTCTCACGCAAAAATAAAGTAAAGGTGAAGAGACTTTTTGGGAACAAGTCTAAACTATTTAAGGCCTATAGCATGGATTGGATTATCATAGCAATATCTGTACTGCCTTTCTTTCAGGAATTAGGCGTTTAGGTAATGTTGATTGCCTTTGTTCAGGTAGCCTATATACGATTGATTCTAGTTAACGAGACAGTAATCAGACTCGAAAAAGCTAGGGGGATCTCATACCTTTCAAAGATAAGAAGTAGTTTTTCATGGGAAAACAGAAAATCAGCTAGCATTAAAAACTAATTTCTGATCTTGACACGACACACTGAGTGTAAAGGTATGTCCTGCTCTTAAATACGACAAAACAACACTAAATGCAGATGTTGTAGATCTTCACCTAGGCGAACAAACTAAGCATGTAGCCTACAAATCCGATATCACCTTAAGTCAGGAAACAGACTGTTATCCAAACATGAGTAATCTAGCTGACTGGGGGTGAGTAGAGAGGCATGGCAGATACATTTGATATCACTATCACTATTTTAATTAGTCAAGAACTAACAAAATGTTCCTTTCTTAAACGTTGCTTGAAAAAGGGAATATGCAAGCATTTTAGGCAGATACCAACACTCTGAAGCTGCTAAAGTGAAGTGAGCAGTAGCATATTGATTGAAAAGACCAGAAGCATGGTATCCAATATACACAACTTGGAAAAATGTACCAGTAGGAAAAAAATTGCGAAGATATCGTGGCAGTGGTAAAAAATAAAAACTCAGAGAGTTTTAAATAGAAAAATACAGTTTATCGGCTTAAAAACATAATTTTGAACACTTTAATCATGCAAATCAAACAAATAAAACTTTTTCCAAGCAACATTTCCATTTCGGATGGCTATTTGCAGGCAGTCTTAAATTTTTTAAATGATCAATCGAGCAAATTTGATAAGTATCCTTTGGAGGTCAATTGTACCATATTTGATGCCTGATTATAATTTTCACTAATCCTTTACAACATTACTTTTATCTCTCACACTCTTAAGGATTTTATATAATATAATTAGTCATGGCTCTGGCAAGTTAATAATTTTTTTATGATAACATAAATTTGAAGGGATTAACATTTACATGCATGGAATTTGCATAAAGGTTTTCAGTAAAGTTTTAAATCAATAATTATTCTCTTTGACGCTTAAATTGCTGCACGGTCGCCTCGCTGTTATAGCGGTAGACCTCCCGCTTCTAAAGTTGTAGGTTGTATGCTCTAACCTAGGCCGGTTCAGAAAAACCCAAGGTACCTCAATTGCCCCTTAGCATAAAGAGAACAAAGAGTGTACTGATAAAACCTGCATCATGCTGCTAATAATGTGAAAGGAGAGTAACATGCTTGCCTCGGCGTAGTAACTCGGTAAGTTGGCATCTTAAAAAAGTCAACATAGATTTATCTTGTCCTAAGGAAACATCACAACCAACCAGGTAACAATGCGGCTCAATCTAAAAACCTTTATACCGTGCAGTCGCCGTTTGGATCTAATTGTATTGAATATATCGAAGTGATTTGTTATATTTATCTATATCAAATTGTAGATGATATTTGATAGACATTTTAGCTGAAGGGCTAATTGATCGCTGTTCTAGATTGTTTTTTTTAATTTTTTTTTACTTTTTACTTCTTTTTCGTTTCGTTATTGAACCGATTTATTCTGATTTTAACTGACAAACATTAACAAGCTATCGCTCACTGATGTGGGTCCTAATGTATATGCAATAATACACCATTAGTTAATGCAAGCTAATAAGTATAACGAATATTACCAATAAAAGTAATTATGTTGGCGATAAACGTTATATAATCCTTAAGTTTGTCAAACCCACAACATTACCGTAAAGGTTTAATGATAGAAACACTGAACGTTTAAATGCAATTCTTGTTTACAGACTGCTGAATATCATTTCAAACAACATGATAATGTCGCAGATAGTTTCTAGAAGCGGAAATTATAATAATAATTTGAATCATTAGTTCCATTCCTATACACTACTTTAATCATTAAATAACTCACCACATCTTGTTCAATCCTCTCAAAAATAGAAAACTAAAAGGCAATCTTAATCGAAATCTTTTGTCATCATTTGTACGTTTTTTTCAAAAAAGTGATATCAGAAGAATATTCATAATTGTACCATATTGAAATATCAGTAATTTTGTATATGTGTTTATTATTGGCGGTGATATGAATATCTAACAGTTATAAAGCGAAAAGAAATTCATTATAATGCATGAATCTTACTTTTTTCAAAAATAGCAAAATGTATTAAGTATGAACAATAACGGTTTTTGCAGTCAATAATAAAATACAAAGGAAATTCAATACAGGAGATTACTTCTTTTCATCGTAAGAATTGCAACATTTTGCATTCTTTAATTTGCAATTTGTCTATCTCATTATTGTAATCATAAATATTTTTAAAATAGTTATGTTTATTATAAGGATTGGATTATTGTAAAAGTAGTGAAATGTTTGAGTCTCTCTCTCTCTCTCTCTCTCTCTCTCTCTCTCTCTCTCTCTCAGAAGTTTACCTAAATTAGCGTACCGTCACGAATATTAGAAACGGATTCAGAGATTTAAATTATGTATTACTAACCGCGGAGAAAACTTTGAAGGGATGTAATGTTTATTACACTTTTCGAGTTGAAGGTTATTGAGGTATATGACACATTGCATATCGAACCTTCGTGCTGCCCTCACAGATACAAAGCTTCCTCATGTGGATAAGCGCTGTAATTAACGACAAAATATGTTCAATAATGTAGCTTTCGATCATTCGATTAACCGTTTTATGATAATTCGTTTAACCGTATTATGATCATTCGATTAACCGTATTATGATCATTCGATTAACCGTATTATGATCATTCGATTAACCGTATTATGATCATTCGATTAACCGTATTATAAGTGTATAAATACCCAAGGTAAAAAATAAACCCATTTTCAAATCAATGAAATCTATATTGTATGTATTTTAGTACATTTCACAAATCTGTGAATTGAAAGCGAAATAGTAAATGTTCTACCGTTAAAAACATACACATATAAACCAAATTCTAGACACGTCATTAAACAGCTTGTGTATACATACTACATTACTTGACAGCGATCTGAAACAATCAGTCGTGTTTGTTCTCTTCCTTGAATTATTATGATTCCTATTATTGGGTTTTGATGATTAACACATCAGACACGTGGATGTTAAACTCCGACGTTAATAATACAAAATGTCTGAACGTAACTTGTTTAAATTATTCCACGTAAATAGGCACGGGGCACGATGTTTCTTTGTACAATGTCTGTTTGTTGATTAAACATCAAAACATAATGTCATTCTTTTATGTAATAGAAATTAATTGGAATATTTCTCTGTAAGAAATAAAATTCTTTTCTTCAGTAATTTAGACCTAGAGTGGTAAGACTAACACAATCATATTAGAACTGGACCACTTGGCAGCAATCTGAAACACATAACATTTTTATTTATTAAATTAATGCTTTCGGTTATTAGATTCTATACGGGGGAACAGTTTTATTGTATTCAGTGTAGAATAAAAAACTGGATGAGTGATTGTGATAAAGTAGCAGTATTTCATTTATGTCAGGTATTTAAAAAGAAAAATTAAGACAAATTTCAATCTTATTGCGTTAATCATAATCTAAACGTAATGATTTTCTGGTCGAATACACTCAATCTTATGAAACAAGCTGTCAGATATAAGAGACGATATATGGTACGGACATGTAGGATTTCCTGTATAAGAGACGATATATGGTACGGACATGTAGGATTTCCTGTATAAGAGACGATATATGGTACGGACATGTAGGATTTCCTGTATAAGATACGATATATGGTACGGACATGTAGGATTTCCTGACGATATATGGTACGGACATGTAGGATTTCCTGTATAAGAGACGATATATGGTACGGACATGTAGGATTTCCTGTATAAGAGACGATATATGGTACGGACATGTAGGATTTCCTGTATAAGAGACGATATATGGTACGGACATGTAGGATTTCCTGTATAAGAGACGATATATGGTACGGACATGTAGGATTTCCTGTATAAGAGACGATATATGGTACGGACATGTAGGATTTCCTGTATTCCAACATAAATACATTTAGGCAATAATTATAAGAAGTAGTATTGAAATGCAGAATGTCTACCGCTATCTTGTTTTTTCTTATGTTTGGCGAGTTCGAGAGGTAGTAGCAATTCACTCGATGTTGGCGTAACTGAAGATTACTAATGTGCTAAAAATGAATTTTGTCATAAGATACATCAATTGCTATAAAAGGCAGACGATGGATTACCTTATTCTTGTATCACGTCAAGGTCATATATAGAAGTCGGGTTTGTTTTTATTTATTTAATCTAGTTATCTAAGTTTTCATGTCAAAGAAATTTTTAAAACTTTTAATTTGGATTTTTTTAATTAGATTTACATGAACGGCTGTGAAACAAGAAAATTTCAACATTATCAAATTGATAAACATATTACAATTTTTAACAATTTCTGAATTAAATATTTAGAAAATTACAATATGACTACTTATCATATTGTAAATTTTTGAATATTTCATTCAGACAATTCTAAAATATGGCAATCAAAAAGTGCCTTGTTGACAAAACAAAACAAAATAAACATAAAAGACAAAAGTATTCAAATACTCATTTGTTAAACACCAACAGCGAAATATATGAAGAGGGCAGCTATACCATGTGACAATGACTTTTGTTTGGCTAGACATCTGAAGTATAAGGATGACTGTTTACCATCGTCCGCGGAGTGTTATAATACAAATCTTACTCAGATTTTATATCCTAAATAACAAGTTGAAGCGAAATAACTCTTACATTTTTTATCATTTGGCGATGAATGTAGACAAGAAATAAAGCAAAAAAAAAGTAACATATAAAACTATAGAGTTCACGGACTTTAATATTTGACGTAATGGCAAACTGAAATAATTTACAATATCATCTTTTACTTTCTACGTACGAGAATACAGATACTCTAAAAAGGTCCATTACACTTATATAACAATAATTGAAATGAAGAGTAATTATAAATCATTTTAAGATCATATTTTAAAAAAGAAATGTGCAAAAAAAACGTCAAAAAGAAATAATATACACATTTAATTTATATAATGCCTTTTTGTGATTTATTACTCTGTTAAAATAGGCCACGATGGCTACCTGTTCTAAATAGCGATTATGGACTTCAGTGTATCACAACAACATCTTTGTTCGAATCTATCTAACACAGATTCTAGTGTGAGAATGTTAATAAGATCTGTTTCCGATGGTCAGTGGTTTTCTCCAACACTGCGGTTTTCTCTATAATCCTAGGTTTGACCGCCTCGGTATGAGTTTCAGCAGGTGGCTGGATTAGGATATAAAACCCCCGACCACTGACGAAGTAGGTTTCTAACCCGGATGATGATAGGTTCTATAGTCCTTAATTTCGCAATTTAAAGCACGGAGGTAAAAAGCCTGAAAAAATCTACAATCCTTTCTGATGTGTTACATTCCTGTCTGATGTGTTACAATCATGTCTGATGTGTTACAATCATGTCTAATGTGTTGTGTGACAATCCTTTCTAATGTTACATTCCTGCCTGATGTGTTACAACCCTGACTGATGTGTTACAATCCTGTCTGCTGTGTTACAATCCTGACTGATGTGTTACAATGCTGATTGATGTGTTAGAATGCTGACTGATGTGTTACAATCCTGACTGATGTGTTACATCCTGTCTGCTGTGTTACAATCACATCTAATGTGTTGTGTGACAATCCTGTCTAATGTTATATTCCTGTCTGATGTGTTACAATCCTGAATGATGTGTTACAATCCTGTCTGCTGTGTTACAATGCGCACTGATGTGTTACAATGCTGATTGATGTGTTAGAATGCTGACTGATGTGTTACAATCCTGACTGATGTGTTACAATCCTGTCTGCTGTGTTATAATCATGTGTAATGTGTTGTGTGACAATCTTGTCTGATGTGTTACGATCCTTTCTGACGTGTTACAATTCTGTCTGATGTGTTTCAATCCTGTCAGACGTGTTACAATACTGTCTGACGTGTACGAAATCCACATGATGTGTTACAATCCAGTTTGATGTGTTACAATCCTGTCTGACTTGTTACAGTCAGAGGTTTTACAATCCTGCCTGGTGTGTTACAAATCTATATGATGTGTTACAATCCTGACTGGTGTGTTACAATCCTGTCTAATGTGTTATAATCCTGTCTGATGTGTTACAATTTTGTCTGATGTATAACAAATCTGAATGATGTGTTACAATCCTGTCTGATGTGTTACAATCCAGTATGATGTGTTACAATCCTATCTGATGTGTTACAATCCTGTCTAATGTGTTACAGTCCAGTCTGATGTTTTACAATCCTGTCTGATGTGTTACAATCCTGTCTGATTGTTACAATCCTGACTGATTTGTTACAATACTGTCTGATATGTTACAAATCTGAATGATGTGTTACAATCCTGTCTGATGAGTTATAATCCAGTATGATGTGTTACAATCCTATCTGATGTGTTACAATCCTGTCTGATGTGTTACAGTCCAGTCTGACGTGTTACAATCCTGTCTGATTGTTACAATCCTGTCTGATGTATTACAATCCCGACTGATGTGTTATAATCCTGTCTGATGTGTTACAATCTTCTCTGGCGTGTTACTGCCTGATGTGTTACAATCCTGTCTGATGTGTTTGTACTGGCAATAAAAACACCAACTGTAAATGCGTTTCTCTTCTTTAATAATTTCTATAACGGTAGTAACGATTTACTGAAAGTACAAAATACAACATTGTCTCACTTGAAATGTTTTAAACTCAAACATATTATAAAACCTTATACATACATATTCAACAAAGTTATTATACTCGCAATAAACATTTGGTAAGTATACTTTATTCTTAGTAGCTACAGAAGTCGTATACTACATATTCGGTATCATGTAAACAATTGTTCAAAATCAGAACACAATTACAATATGCTCCAAGGGAAACAACTCAAAGATGTAGATAAGTTATTCCAATGTGTCTGTAAGCAGATTATCTCCCTTGACTAGTAAAATACTCCAACGTGACCCATCTAGGACAAGCTACTAAAAAACTGGACTGAAAAAGACCAATAGGCATTTGGAATTAAAGATAAAACGTTACGAAATATAATATAATAGAGACGGACTGCTGACAACATTTTATCGAGACCCCCCCCCGGACTGGGCACCCACAAAGTCACAAACTTAAATTTACATTTAACGCAACTTGATCTCACATTTATGATTTAACACAACTATATATCTGTCAATAAAGTATTATACACCTACCAAAATTGGTGGTATTCTCTTAAAATATCAGTACACATCAAAACGATACAAGCGCCCATTCAACACATGTGCGATCAACCAAAAATTTGTACGACTTTTTTTTTTTTTTTTTTTTTTTTTTTTTTTTTTTAACACATTAAACGGTATCATTTCGGCTACAACATCCCAGCCCCCTAATTGTGGAGCAAATAGCGAAACAATTACATCGTACACTACATAATCAAATAATAACTCACATTTTTGATATTACAGAAATAATGAAACACTAAAATTATTCCATTTCGAGTAACAGACATAACTTGTCAACTGGACGAATTAAAACATTTGTTGCTGTTTTGACCTTCACTTGTCGCACAAATCCATATTTATCTGGAATAGTTTCGCACACTTTACCCATACGCCATGAATTTCGAGGAGCGTTGGAATCTACAATTAACACTACATCTCCAACTTTGAGGTTCCTCTTTTCATCGTGCCATTTTTGTCGTTCTTGTAATAGCGGTAGGTATTCGCGCGTCCAACGTTTCCAAAAAAGATTCGCCATGTACTGAATTTGTTTCCATCGACGTCTTACATAATTGTCTGTTTTTGTAAAAACTCCAGGAGGCAAGTTAGGTTTGCGTTTCATCAAAAGTAAATGGTTCGGAGTTAGTGCCTCAAGGTCATTATGGCAGTCTGAATTCCTTGTAATTGGTCGGTCGTTTAGCGTCGACTCAATTTCACACATAAGAGTACTGAGGCCTTCATCATCCAATGTTTGTTCTTTGAGTACACTATTCATCGCACTGCGGATTACCCTTATCAACCGTTCCCAAACACCGCCGTGGTGCGATCCTGCAGGTGGATTAAAATTCCAATCAATGTGTGTTTGTAACATTGAACTTTGAATTTGCGAGACGTTCCAGTCGGCAATTGCATCTGCAATTTCTCGTTGAGCACCAATGAAATTTGTTCCATTATCCGAGTGCATTTTTCTCACTTGGCCTCTACGTGCTATGAAACGTCGCAGAGCATTAATATATGAATCGGTATCCAATGAAGCTGCAACTTCAATGTGCACAGCACGACAACTGAGACACGTAAAGATAACTCCATATCGTTTCACTAAACTACGTTTTTGTTTCACCTCAAAGGGCCCAAAATAGTCTACTCCAACTCTTGTGAATGGAGGTTCATCTGGCACAAGTCTATCAATGGGGAGATTTGCCATTTTTTGTTCTCCTACTTTAGATTTTTGTCGACGACAAATTACACACTTAGAAATGATTTTTTCTGATCGCAGAAGGAGCATGTATGATCCAGAATTGTTCTCTCAGACGAGACAATATATGATTTCTGCCGGCATGTTTAATGTCGGAATGAATTTGACGAAGTATTATGTCTGACACATGATGACTCTTTGGCAAGATAACAGGGTGCTTACTCGTAGATGGCATATTTGATCTCTCTAAACGACCCCCTACACGTAAGAGACCATCGCTAATTACTGGATCCAATTTCCGAATTGGACTGTTACGTTTCACTGGTTGACCTTGTTTTAAACTTTCTAATTCTGACGAAAGGCTTTCTTCCTGCACAAATCTTAAGATATAGAATTCAGCTTCGTTCATATCCTCTACATTAATAACACTTTGACGTTGCATTGCGATACTGACATTTTGACTAGTAACTCGTTTCGTTTGTGCTCGTCTTAAAAGCTCTTAACGGACCTTCAAAATCCAAGCGACTGACCGCTTCAGCTGGTACCACGAAGAATAATGTTCGATAAATTTACCAAGCACCGTAACTTCACCTTTAGTGACTACATCCTTTGTTACAGCGGTTCTCATGACAACCTTTTTAATTTCGAGATCTTGCTTAGAAATATCATCGACATTCTCTGATGGATTACATGGCCATGTGTCCTCTGTTTTACATAGAAAGTCTGGTGGATCGATCCACATACGCTTCAGAACTAGATCTTCAGCCGAAATACCTCTAGAAGCATAATCAGCGGGATTAAGCTTAGTACTAATATATCGCCATTCATCAGTTTTGGAACCATCGTGTATGACTGCTAATCTGTTCGCGACGAATGTGTGAAATCTGGATGACTCGTTTCGGATATATCGCAATACAGCCATGCTGTCTGTCCAGAAAAAGGTTTGATCAACTGAAATATCCAATTCCTCTTGTAGCAATCTATTAGTCCGAACAGCTACGGTAGCTGCTGTTAGCTCCAAACGTGGGATGGTTGTTTGTTTCAATGGTGCAACACGTGACTTGCCGGTAACAAAGGAACAATGTATCCTGTCGTCCACGTTTTCTAAACGCAAATAACTCACAGTTCCATAACCAGACTCACTAGCATCTGAAAAATGGTGCAACTGAGACCTCTTTATAACACCAAACCCTTTGGGCTTTAAGCACCTGTCTATTTTGAAATCAATAAGTTTCTGTAGATCACACAACCACTGTTTCCAACGATTAACAAATACTTCTGGAATATTGTCATCCCAACCGAGCCCAAATTTGCATAGTTCTTGAAGAATACTCTTTGCAGAAAGTATAAATGGTGCCAAAAAACCAAGCGGGTCGTACATGCTGCTCACCATTGACAATATTCCTCGTCTAGTAACAGGTCTTTCTTTCATAACTATTTTGAAACCAAATGTATCGGATTCAACACACCATTGTACCCCGAGAGCACGTTCTAATGGTAAAACGTCCTGATCCAGATCGAGATCTTTAAATTCAGTGGCCCTGTCAGAAAGCGGAATAGAGTTCATCACTTCCCTGCTATTACTTATCCATTTTCTGATATTAAATCCACCTTCCCTTAAAAGTCCTTGTAGGTCTCTAACTAGACTCATAGCACCTTCCACTGAATCTACCGACTTTAGACAGTCGTCTACATAAAAGTTATTGAAAACGGTATTAATAACTGTACTGTCATACTTCCCTTTACAGTTATTTGCTGTCTGTCTAAGGGCAAAGTTAGCACAACTAGGGGAGGACGTCGCCCCAAACAAATGCACAACCATTTGATGCTCAACAATAGGTTTCCTATAATCACCGTCTTCAAACCACAAGAACCGGAGAAAATTTGCATCGCTAGGTGGTACCCTAACCTGATGAAACATACTATCAATGTCACCCAATATTGCCACCTTTTCCTGTCTGAATCTCAATAATGTGCCTATCAATGAATTAGTGAGATTAGGCCCTTGCAACAATTGATCATTTAAAGAAGTCCCTTGGAACCTGGCGGCACAATCAAAAACAACACGAAGTTTCTGCTTCTGGGGATGATATACGCCATGGTGAGGCAGATACCACACTTTACCATTAACTGGTTGTAGCTCGTCGATAGGAACTTGTCTAGCATGACCTTCCGCAACAATTTTGTTCATGAAACCAACATAATCATATCGAAAATTATCATCTCTATTTAGACGTTTCGTAAGTGATGTCAGTCTTTGTTCCGCTTGTTTTCTATTATTCGGCATGTTTATATTTTTTGACCTGAATGGAAGCCCAATCGTGAAATGTCCATTTTCGACCTTCGCCGATTTCGAAACCAGTTCCATAAATTTAACATCTTCACGACTCGGCTCATTTTTATCATCGATTGCTCTCTCACTGAAGTCATGGTTGAACTGATTACGAAGTTGTTCATCCAAAGTGGGAATCGTTTGCATACTAATGCGGTTAACCTGAACATTTGAATCTGATAGCTCATGTGTAGTGGTGGTATTAAGTGGGCCATTTATTACCCAACCTAACAATGTTTTCACAGCATATGGACCACCACCGCTGCTCGGAATTACTTCCCAAGGTTCCATTGCTTTAGGAACATTAATACCAATAAGCAAGTCTATTTCGCTATTAATACGTTGAATCGGAACCTTACTCAAATGCGGCCATCTTTGAATATCATCTACAGATATCAGATCATTTTTTGATACTGGCAACGTAGGTTGCGTAAACACGGGTGGCAAGTCTATGCTGTTAACACCGTCCAGAGAACAAATTTCGAGTTCCCTAATAAGATAGGTATCATGAATTTTCTCTTCGCCCATGGTATGTAAGTTAATTTGAGTCCTTTTACCATTCAAGTTTAATAAAGTCATGACACTTTCTGAACAGAATGTTGCGGTACTTCCGGTATCCAGGAAGGCATATGTTTCCAGGTAATTTTCACTTAACTTAGATTTTAATCTTACAGGAATTATCGGTAATGCTTGCTGTACAGAGTGACCAGCCCCCATATGAGTAACGGAGTTGGTGACGTCAACATTTGGACTGCTATCTGAAACTAACGACACACTATTTTGATCACTGTTCACCAATTTGACGCCAGTTCCATTGTTTGTGAAGTTCGCATGAAGAATTGATGGATGTGGTTTACCACACTTACTACACTTCAGTTTTCCTTTACAATTTCTTCTTAGGTGGCCAGACCTTAAGCAACCAAAACACAGACCTTTTGATTTTAGAAATGCATATCTATCATCTAACTGTTTTTCAGATATTCTGGTACACAAATGCAAAGGATGCTGTCCATTACAGTACAAACAAGCTGTATTTAATTGACTTCGTGGGTTTTCCTCCGTTACTGTCACAAATGTTTTGCGTTGGGCGGTAGTGACAGCACTACTACTATTACTCGAAGCACGAACTGACCGAATTCCTTGAAACTGTGTTCCTGTTACTACTTTGCCACCTAACACTTCTTTCCCATAAACTGGATCAACTGCCTTTTTTGCTTCCTTACGTACAAAGGCCACTAAGTTCTCAAATTTAACAACTTGTTTCCTATCTCTAATGTCATACACTATGTTCCTCCACCTCTCGTGCAAATAATATGGCAACTTCTTTACTAGTAACTTTATGTTCTCTGAATATTCCAATACCTTAGCCGCATCAACGTTCTCTACTGCAAACTGGCATTCCCTTAAAAATATTCCAAACTCGTCTAATGCCCTTGCATTGTCCTTAATGAGTGGCCAATCCAAAGCCCTTTTTACATATGCATGAGCTACAATTTCGGGATCTCCATATCTTTCTTTGAACTCGGCCAGTGCGGCATAATAACCACGCTCCGCATTAAGGTGCGAGTACCCTGTCACTATTTTGTGAGCTTCTCCAACCGTGAACTGCAACAGGAAATTCAAACGTTCATCGTAAGAATCAGTATTAAGGCACACTCTAGCCTTGAACTGTCTCATAAATCTATTGTAATCCATAGGATTTCCTGCAAAATTCTGTATTTCTGCCTTAGGCTTATTTAATTCCTTTGATACTGCAGAAATACTCTTGTGTGAATCAACATCCTGAAAGTTTGATGAATAATTAGACGGTTTCACACTTTGACTGACCAAAGGTGAAGAAAATTGTACAGTATTAGTTACAGGAGTTTCCATTGTTTGTTTCGGAATGAAAGAAGCGGATTCGGGATTCAAAACACTGTCAGTCATAAAGGCCTTCATCGATGGAGATACGTTTCTAGGTTGTTGAACGTTTTGAAGTTCATCTTCCAAATCTTGATCCTCCACCATGCTGCGTTCCAACTCATTTATGACCCTAGTTTTTGCATCACTTATTTGTAATTCAGTCTTAAGTTCCAATTCGTCCTCTTTCATTTTTAATCTAAGCCTTTCTTCTTCAATTTTCTTCCTTTCCTCGTGTGCCTTAATTCTTTCTTGAAGCTCTGCTTTACGCTGTACTGCCTTCAACCTTGCGGCCGATAACTGACTAGAAGATCTTGACATCTTAGATGCACCTGTATATGTAGTCATTTCACTTGCCTTTTCCTGAAACCACTGTTCGACAGATGACTTTATACTGATATATACACTCCTTTTAGAACTAAACCAATTTTCATCGTCAATTTTTTCTTGAGGATTCAATAAACCTTGATAATCCTGATGAAGTTGTAGTAGGTCTTCATAGATAGTCATCCTTATATATACTTCTAACTGTTGCTTTATCACTTCCATCTGTCAATGCAACAATGATTCGATCTGAAGATACGTTTAATGCCTTTATACATTTGGACCTTGCATTTCCCTTCTGTTCTATTTTGTACATCAGTCCCTTCTGCGTCATTGTTCTTTCACGCTGTGTCTCAATAATGTTCTCATCCATAATGCACTTGTCTTTCACCAATTTTGTAAATGATGTACTGGCAATAAAAACACCAACTGTAAATGCGTTTCTCTTCTTTAATAATTTCTATAACGGTAGTAACGATTTACTGAAAGTACAAAATACAACATTGTCTCACTTGAAATGTTTTAAACTCAAACATATTATAAAACCTTATACATACATATTCAACAAAGTTATTATACTCGCAATAAACATTTGGTAAGTATACTTTATTCTTAGTAGCTACAGAAGTCGTATACTACATATTCGGTATCATGTAAACAATTGTTCAAAATCAGAACACAATTACAATATGCTCCAAGGGAAACAACTCAAAGATGTAGATAAGTTATTCCAATGTGTCTGTAAGCAGATTATCTCCCTTGACTAGTAAAATACTCCAACGTGACCCATCTAGGACAAGCTACTAAAAAACTGGACTGAAAAAGACCAATAGGCATTTGGAATTAAAGATAAAACGTTACGAAATATAATATAATAGAGACGGACTGCTGACAACATTTTATCGAGACCCCCCCCCGGACTGGGCACCCACAAAGTCACAAACTTAAATTTACATTTAACGCAACTTGATCTCACATTTATGATTTAACACAACTATATATCTGTCAATAAAGTATTATACACCTACCAAAATTGGTGGTATTCTCTTAAAATATCAGTACACATCAAAACGATACAAGCGCCCATTCAACACATGTGCGATCAACCAAAAATTTGTACGACTTTTTTTTTTTTTTTTTTTTTTTTTTTTTAACACATTAAACGGTATCATTTCGGCTACAACAGTGTTACAATCTTGTCTGAAGTATTACGATCCTGACTGATGTGATATAAATCTTAATGATGTGTTATAATCCTGTCTGAAGTGTTACAATCTTCTCTGGCGTGTTACTGCCTGATGTGTTACAATCCTGTCTGATGTGTTACAATCTTGTCTGAAGTATTACGATCCTGACTGATGTGATATAAATCTTAATGATGTGTTAAAATCCTGTCTGATGTGTTACAATCTTCTCTGGCGTGTTACTGCCTGATGTGTTACAATCTTGTCTGATGTGTTACGATCCTGACTGATGTGATATAAATCTTAATGATGTGTTACAATCCTGTCTGGTGTGTTGTTATCCAGTGTGATGTGTTACAATCCTATCAGATGCGGTACAATCTTTTCTGTGTTACAATCCCCTCTGATGTGTCACCATCTTGTCTGGTGTTGCAAAGATTTTGGCAAGATTTTTTAAATTTATATATGTATAAGGGAATTAAATTACGCAATTTGTCACTCTCGAAACGATACCATAGATAACTTTGCATAAGCTGAAAGTTGTCTGTAAAACAGTTAAAATTCACCTGTTTTACCTACCAAATGTTAAGTTTTGCGAAGCGGAGCTGAGACTTCAGACATTTAAAATAACATTTCAATATTGGTTATAGGCATTATAAAATGTATTTATTTCCTTAAGTCGCAATTATAAATGAATTTCAATGTATTTTATAATTGCGAAAGCACGTAACGCAATATTTGTTAACCACAAGCCTCTTCATCCAAAATATGATTTTTACAGAAAATAAGCATTTTAAAAGTTAAGTGTATGTTTTAAATATTAATAAGTAATTTGTAATTTACAGTACACGCGTTGTACACAACTAATCAAATGGGGAAAAGTTTATAAAGTTCGATTGTGAAACCAAATAACAACTACCTCCCGGTTAAACTTTAATGTAACGTAATGGTATACATGTCATGACTAAGGTAATGTGTATAACGTAATGATATACATGTCATGTCTTAGGTAATGTGTATAACATAATGGTATACATATCATGACTAAGGTAATGTGTATAACGTAATAATATACATGTCATGTCTTACGTAATGTGTATAACATAATGGTATACATGTCATGTCTTAGGTAATGTGTATAACATAATGGTATACATGTCATGTCTTAGGTAATGTGTATAACATAATGGTATACATGTCATGTCTCAGGTAATGTGTATAACATAACGGTATACGTATCATGTCTTAGGTAATGTGTATAACATGATGGTTTACGTATCATGTCTTAGGTAATGTGTATAACATAATGGTATACATGTCATGTCTTAGGTAATGTGTATAACATAATGGTATACATGTCATGTCTTAAGTAATGTGTATCACATAATGATATACATGTCATGTCTTAGGTAATGTGTATCACATAATGTTATACATGTCATCTCTTAGGTAATGTGTATAACATAATGGTATACATATCATATCGTAGGTAATGTGTATAACATAACGATATACATATCATGTCTTAGGTAATGTGTATAACATAATGGAATACATGTCATGTCTTAGGTAATTTGTATACCATAATGGTATACATATCATATCGTAGGTAATGTGTATAACATAAGGGAATAAATATCATATCTTAGGTAATGTGTATCACATGATGGTATACATGTCATGTCTTAGGTAATGTGTATAACATAATGGTATACATGTCATGTCTTAAGTAATGTGTATCACATGATGGTATACATGTCATGTCTTAGGTAATGTGTATCACATAATGGTATACATGTCATGTCTTAGGTAATGTGTATAACATAATAGTATACATATCATATCGTAGGTAATGTGTATAACATAATGGTATTAGTATCATGTCTTAAGTAATGTGTATAACATAATGGTATACATGTCATGTCTAAAGTAATGTGTATAACATAATGGTATACGTATCATGTCTTAAGTAATGTGTTTAACATAATGGTATACATGTCATGTCATAGGTAATGTGTATAACATAATGGTATACATGTCATGTCTAAAGTAATGTGTATAACATAATGGTATACGTATCATGTCCTAAGTAATGTGTATAACATAATGGTATACATATCATGTCTTAAGTAATGTGTATAACATAATAGTATACATGTCATGTCTTAGGTAATGTGTATAACATAATGGTATACATGTCATGTCTTAGGTAATGTGTATAACATAATGGTATACATGCCATGTCTTAGGTAATGTGTATAGAATAATGTTATATATATCATGTCTTAGGTAATGTGTATAACATAATGCTATACATGTCATGCCTTAGGTAATGTGTATAACATAATGGTATACATGTCATGTCTTAGGTAATGTGTATAACATAATGGTATACATGTCATGCCTTATGTAATGTGTATAACATAATGGTATACATGTTATGTCTTAGGTAATGTGTATAACATAATGGTATACATGTCATGCCTTATGTAATGTGTATAACATAATGGTATACATGTCATGTCTTAGGTAATGTGTATAACATAATGGTATACATGCCATGTCTTAGGTAATGTGTATAACATAATGTTATACATATCATGTCTTAAGTAATGTGTATAACATAATGGTATACATGTCATGCCTTAGGTAATGTGTATAACATAATGGTATACATGTCATGTCTTAGGTAAAGTGTATAACATAATGGTATACATGTTATGTCTTACGTAATGTGTATAACATAATGGTATACGTATCATGTCTTAAGTAATGTGTATAACATAATGGTATACATGTCATGTCTTAAGTAATGTGTATAACATAATGGTATACATATCATGTCTTAAGTAATGTGTATAACATAATGGTATACATATCATGTCTTAGGTAATGTGTTTTAACATAATGGTATACATGTCACGTCTTAGGTAATGTGTATATCATAATGGTATACGTCTTAGGTAACTTGAATAACATAATGTTATACATGTCATGTCTTAGGTAATGTGTATAACATAATGGTATACATTTCATGTCTTAGGTAATGTGTATAATATAATGGTATACATTTCATGTCTTAAGTAATGTTTATAACATAATGGTATACATGTCATGTCTTAGGTAATGTGTATAACATAATGGTATACATGTCATGTCTTAGGTAATGTGTATAATATAATGGTATACATTTCATGTCTTAAGTAATGTTTATAACATAATGGTATACATGTCATGTCTTAGGTAATGTGTTTAAAATAATGGTATACATATCACGTCTTAGGTAATGTGTATAACATAATGGTATACATGCCATGTCTAAAGTAATGTGTATAACATAATGGTATACATATCATGTCTTAGGTAATGTGTAAAACATAATGGTATACGTATCATGTCTTAGGTATCTCGTATAACATAATGGTATACATATGATGTCTTAGGTAATATGTATAACATAATGGTATACATGTCACGTCTTAGGTAATGTGTATAACATAATGTTATACATATCATGTCTTAAGTAATGTGTATATCATAATGGTATACATATCACGTCTTAGGTAATGTGTATAACATAATGGTATACATATCATGTCTTAGGTAATGTGTATAACATAATGGTATACATATCACGTCTTAGGTAATGTGTATAACATAATGGTATACATGTCATGTCTTAGGTAATGTGTATAACATAATGGTATACATGTCATGTCTTAAGTAATGTGTATAACATAATGGTATACATATCATGTCTTAAGTAATGTGTATATCATAATGGTATACATATCACGTCTTAGGTAATGTGTATAACATAATGGTATACATATCATGTCTTAGGAAATGTGTATAACATAATGATATACGTATCATGTCTTAGGTAATTTGTATAACATAATGGTATACATGTCATGTCTTAGGTAATGTTTATAACATAATGGTATAGATGTCATGTCTTAGGTAATGTTTATAACATAATGGTATAGATGTCATGTCTTAGGTAATGTGTATAACATAATGGTATACGTATCATGTCTTAAGTAATGTGTATAACATAATGGTATACATATCATGTCTTAAGTAATGTGTATATCATAATGGTATACATATCACGTCTTAGGTATGTGTATAACATAATGGTATACGTATCATGTCTTAAGTAATGTGTATAACATAATGGTATACATATCATGTCTTAAGTAATGTGTATAACATAATGATATACGTATCATGTCTTAGGTAATTTGTATAACATAATGGTATAGATGTCATGTCTTAGGTAATGTGTATAACATAATGGTATACATGTCATGTCTTAGGTAATGTTTATAACATAATGGTATAGATGTCATGTCTTAGGTAATGTGTATAACATAATGGTATACATGTCATGTCTTAGGTAATGTGTATAACATAATGGTATACATGTCATGTCTTAAGTAATGTGTATAACATAATGGTATACATATCATGTCTTAAGTAATGTGTATATCATAATGGTATACATATCACGTCTTAGGTAATGTGTATAACATAATGGTATACATATCATGTCTTAGGAAATGTGTATAACATAATGATATACGTATCATGTCTTAGGTAATTTGTATAACATAATGGTATACATGTCATGTCTTAGGTAATGTGTATAACATAATGGTATACATATCATGTCTTAGGTAATGTTTATAACATAATGGTATAGATGTCATGTCTTAGGTAATGTGTATAACATAATGGTATACGTATCATGTCTTAGGTAACTCGTTTAACATAATGGTATACATGTCATGTCTTAGGTAATGTGTATAACATAATGGTATACATGTCATGTCTTAGGTAATGTGTATAACATAATGGTATACATGTCATGTCTTAGGTAATGTGTATAACATAATGATATACGTATCATGTCTTAGGTAATGTGTATAACATAATGGTACACATGTCATGTCTTAGGTAATGTGTATAACATAATGGTATACATGTCATGTCTTAAGTAATGTGTATAACATAATGGTATACATATCATGTCTTAGGTAATGTGTATATCATAATGGTATACATATCACGTCTTAGGTAATGTGTATAACATAATGGTATACATATCATGTCTTAGGTAATGTGTATAACATAATGGAATACATATCATGTCTTAGGTAATGTGTATAACATAATGGTATACATATCATGTCTTAGGTAATGTGTATAACATAATGGAATACATATCATGTCTGAGGTAATGTGTATAACATAATGGAATACATATCATGTCTTAGGTAATGTGTATAACATAATGGTATACGTATCATGTCTTAGGTAACTCGTATAACATAATGGTATACATATGATGTCTTAGGTAATATGTATAACATAATGGTATACATGTCACGTCTTAGGTAATGTGTATAACATAACGGTATACATATCATGTCTAAAGTAATGTGTATAACATAATGGTATACATATCATGTCTTAGGTAATATGTATAACATAATGGTATACATGTCACGTCTTAGGTAATGTGTATAACATAACGGTATACATATCATGTCTAAAGTAATGTGTATAACATAATGGTATACATATCATGTCTTAGGTAATGTTTATAACATAATGGTATAGATGTCATGTCTTAGGTAATGTGTATAACATAATGGTATACATGTCATGTCTTAGGTAATGTGTATAACATAATGGTATACATGTCATGTCTTAAGTAATGTGTATAACATAATGGTATACATATCATGTCTTAGGTAATGTGTATAACATAATGGAATACATATCATGTCTTAGGTAATGTTTATAACATAATGGTATAGATGTCATGTCTTAGGTAATGTGTATAACATAATGGTATACATATCATGTCTTAGGTAATGTTTATAACATAATGGTATAGATGTCATGTCTTAGGTAATGTGTATAACATAATGGTATACATGTCATGTCTTAGGTAATGTGTATAACATAATGGTATACATGTCATGTCTTAGGTAATGTGTATAACATAATGGTATACATATCATGTCTTAGGTAATGTGTATAACATAATGGAATACATATCATGTCTTAGGTAATGTGTATAACATAATGGTATACATGTCATGTCTTAGGTAATGTGTATAACATAATGGTATACATATCATGTCTTAGGTAATGTGTATAACATAATGGTATACATGTCATGTCTTAAGTAATGTGTATAACATAATGGTATACATATCATGTCTTAGGTAATGTGTATAACATAATGGAATACATATCATGTCTTAGGTAATGTTTATAACATAATGGTATAGATGTCATGTCTTAGGTAATGTGTATAACATAATGGTATACATATCATGTCTTAGGTAATGTTTATAACATAATGGTATAGATGTCATGTCTTAGGTAATGTGTATAACATAATGGTATACATGTCATGTCTTAGGTAATGTGTATAACATAATGGTATACATGTCATGTCTTAGGTAATGTGTATAACATAATGGTATACATATCACGTCTTAGGTAATATGTCTTAAGTAATTTGTATATCATAATGGTATACATGTCATGTCTTAGGTAATGTGTATAACATAATGGTATACATGTCATGTCTTAGGTAATGTGTATAACATAATGGTATAATATCATGTCTTAGGTAATGTGTATATCATAATGGTATACGTATCATGTCTTAAGTAATGTGAATAACATAATGGTATACGTATCATGTCTTAGGTAATTTGTATAACATAATGGTATACATGTCATGTCTTAAGTAATGTGTATAACATAATGATATACATGTCATGTCTTAGGTAATTTGTATAACATAATGGTATACGTATCATGTCTTAGGTAATGTGTATAACATAACGGTATACATATCATGTCTTAAGTAATGTGTATAACATAATGGTATACATATCATGTCTTAGGTAATGTGTATAACATAATGGTATACATATCATGTCTTAGGTAATGTGTATAACATAATGGTATACATGTCACGTCTTAGGTAATGTGTATATCATAATGGTATACGTCTTAGGTAACTTGAATAACATAATGGTATACTTTTCATGTCATAGGTAATGTGTATAACATAATGGTATACATGTCATATCCTAGGTAATGTGTATAACATAATGGTATAAATATCATGTCTTAGGTAATGTGTATTAACACTGTTAAAATAAAAAATAAATTGTATTGGGTTAAATCGATAATAGACCAACAATCTTTAAACGATTGCTTTGTTCGACACGAAATAATAACTATCGCAGGGATTAACACTTAGTAAATGATTTAAGTAATTAATCTGGCATGCTTTATGAGAAGAATGTAAAAAAAAATACACTTGAATTTAATCGAGTTTTAACCTTTAGTTTGAAAATAAACTAATTTTATTACCATTATAAATATTGATCGAGGTAAAGATGATTTTACTGAAAAGTTTTCTCTTCATTGTGCTTGTGTTAAGTTTGGAATGTAACGGATGTATCGTTAAAAACTGGCACCCTATTAACATGTTTGAACGTCTTGTTTTGTCACCTGTAGTTGTCTATGGTGAAGAAGTTGCTCAAGTTAAAATGTATGACGTGTACAATTCCAAATTCAAAGTTGAGTGTATTTTAAAATCGGATGATTTAGAAATTGAGGAGCTTATTATTATAGAATCTGTTTGGCCGAGAAGTAATTGTTCTGGAACTAAAAACATATGGAAAAAGTTTCAAGAAGAGACTAAAATTATTGTCGGCCTGAAAAGACTTAACAATGGTAATTACATTTGGAGTGAAATCAATCCGATTGAAACAATCGCTTTTGAGGGAAGCCTGGCCAATTTATTGGCCGTTTCATTGGTATGTCAACTACAAAACTGGACATCGGTAAGTGCTAACAATGCTTCATTATGTCCTATTTGTAGTCTAGAGACAAACGATAGTAAATGCGTTTCTAGGATTGAGACTACAAACTGTACTTCACTGTCTCCGGTCCCTATAATCGGGGATTGTGAATGTCCCGCTAAAGACATTGACGTCGGTGAGACTTCCGGAGCAGTACGGCCTTTTTTAAACATTATCTTATTTATATGGCTTAATTACTTTATTAGAACTTCAATATAATTTATACGAAAGTGTTTTCATTCGAACGAGAACGTACAGTAGAATCGAATTCACAAAAGAAAGTAGACCAATTCTTGTTATACTGTCTATTAGAACAGCGTCTTCGGAAAAAATGTTGGACATTAATCCTGATTACAACCAGCTAGATTAAGTATATATATATATATATCGAAACACAGTTATATTTCAGTTTGTTTATCATATATAAAATGTATTAAAAGATTGACATTAAAAGACGTTTACTTTTTCATTTTGGAATTTCAATGCTAGGATCAAATCTTCATTGAATGTTAACAAGAAGCCAACAGAAAACAGTTTGCATGTAATATCTTACTACCTTGGTCTTTACACTTTGTGGCATTTAAAATGAAAGACGCATGTTGTTATTCAATCATAAAATATACAATTATCACCCTAACCTTTTGCTGCACACGGATAAACTTAAGTACAGTACAATTTTAAAAGTGATCTAGAATAGACCTTTACTACACATGGTTGAATAGACTTCACATTAATGATAGTGACTATAAATACTTGAGCAATCACTTCTTATCATTTAATAAGTGGTCCAAGAAACTATTCACTATGTGCAATGTTTGTCAAAAATCAAAAATCCATATGTGTGTGTGTGTGTGGGTGTGTGGGTGGGTGTGGGTGTGTGTGCCAAGTGTCCCTACAAATCCATAGTTTCACGGGAAGGTAAATTTAACTATCGTTTGAGAAATTAAAAAGTCAATCCAACTATGGGACAGGACTTGTTTGAGAAATTGCAAAGTTAATCCAACTATCGTAAAGGGTTTTTTTTTTTTTGAGAAATTGCAAAGAATCCAACTATCGTACAGGGTTTGTTTGAGAAATTGCAAAGTCAATCCAACTATAGTACAGGGTTTGTTTGAGGAATTGAAAAGTCAATCCAACTATGGTACAGAATTTGTTTGCGAAATTGAATATCGTAAAGCGTGTGTTTGAGAAATTGAAAAGTCAATCCAACTATCGTACAGGGTTTGTTTGAGGAATTGAAAAGTCAATCCAACTATCGTACAGGGTTTGTTTGAGAAATTGAAAAGTCAATCCAACTATCGTAAAGCGTGTGTTTGAGAAATTGAAAAGTCAATCCAACTATAGTACAGCGTGTGTTTAAGAATTTGAAAAGTCAATCCAACTGTCGTACAGGGTGTGTTTGAGAAATTGAAAAGCCATTCCAAGTATCGCACAGGGTTTGTTTGAGAAATTGAAAAGTCAATCCAACTATAGTACAGCGTGTGTTTGAGAAATTGAAAAGCCAATCCAACTATCGTAAAGGGTTTGTTTGAGAAATTAAAAAGTCAATCCAACTATCGTACAGGGTTTGTTTGAGGAACTGAAAAGTCAATCCAACTATCGTACAGGATTTGTTTGAGAAATTGAAAAGTCAATCCAACTATCGTACAGGGTTTGTTTGAGAAATTGAAAAGTCAATCCAACTATAGTACAGCGTGTGTTTGAGAAATTGAAAAGCCAATCCAACTATCGTAAAGGGTTTGTTTGAGAAATTAAAAAGTCAATCCAACTATAGTACAGGGTTTGTTGGCGAAATTGAAAAGTCAATCCAACTATCGTACAGAGTGTTTGAGAAATTGAAAAGTCAATCCAACTATTGTACAGGGTTTGTTTGAGAAATTGAAAAGTCAATCCAACTATCGCACAGGGTTTGTTTGAGAAATTGAAAAGAAAAGTCAATCCAACTATCGTACAGGGTTTGTTTGAGAAATTGAAAAGAAAAGTCAATCCAACTATAGTACAGGGTTTGTTTAAGAAATTGAGAAGTCAATCCAACTATTGTACAGGGTTTGTTTGAGAAATTGAAATGTCAATCCAACTATCGTACAGGGTTTGTTTGTTTTATTTTCGTTAAAATCATACATGTTTTTGAGATAAAAACAAATCTAAAATAGTTTAATTATTTTATTAATATTAAAAGAGCCATATTTATGAACCAGACAAAACCTAGCTGCCTGTTCGTAGATATAACAAACATTTATTTAAACCAGCTAAAATAATTTTATTTACAAATGTAAAACAAAATATTATTTAACGTAACAAATGCGTTTTACTTGACAGACATTGTTTACAGAATTAGGGTCTTAAAATCACGGTATTACAAGTTAAATCCGTATTACATCTAAATGAACAATGCATTATACATATATGTATATACTGTTTACAAATTTGTAAAGAATAACCGTTACAATCCTGTCGTAATACGAGTTATCTTGAACCAACATTGACACATGTGCACATTTTGGAATACTGAACGGGAACAAATTTTATCTGAGGGTAATAGTTTAATGAAGTATCTTCCACCAATATCCATGTAAAATAATTATTTTCCTCTTCACATCTACCGTAAGAACAAGATGTACCTCTCCTAAAATAGACAAAATATGATATAAATATATACATGTATACAAGATGTACCTCTCCTAAAATAGACAAAATATGATATAAATATATACATGTATATAGGATGTACCTCTCCTAAAATAAACAAAAAATGATATAAATATATACATGTATACAAGATGTACCTCTCCTAAAATAGACATAATATGATATAAATATATACATTAAAACAAAATATATACATTCTTCTAAAATAGACAAAATATGTTAAAAATATATACATATAATTGAGTTTCATACCTTAAGTTGATGTCTCTAATTATTAGTAGGTAATGGGTAATTGTTTTGGAAAAATCACATAAAATTGATAATTGAATTGTTAAGTTTAACGTACAAATTTTTCGAGTCAAGTGTCTTAATTGTACTCGATGTATTTCAAATCATTAAACGCGACAATGGAAATAAAACTGTTCTTTTTTAAACGATTAAATTAGTGTTCATCATAGTAATGTTAAAAACATGTTTATAATATCTAAATATCAATAAATAATTTTCTCCCACGCCTCTGGAATTTACCCGGAAATTATAAACAAATTGATATAAGTTGACAATATCACTGTTCAAATCTTCCGAAGTCCCCCCAGTCACCTTATAAACAACAAAACAAAGATAATAATCCAAGTTTTCTCCGCTTAACTAGTTTGTTTATTTTATATATTTAACATGTGTGACACTATCTAAAATATGTATATTTATTGTGACTTTTATATACATTAAAGACACTATACTTACATGTAGGTATGTTCCTTGAACTCGGAATTTCCAACTACATGTAGTTTTCCGCATAATTACAAACGAATTTTTTGGTATTATTATGCAGTTTTCTTATTTCCAAAAAAAGGAAACAAAAATATCGAATGTATGAGACAACAAAAGCTATGATGAATCATACCAGGATAAATAGTCATAAATACATATAATACCGGATGTAAAACTTACAAAAGAAAGCGTGCAAAAAGACTATATTCATTTTAACTGATATTAGTCCAATCATCTAACGGAGTATAGATATATTTTTACTTTTCAAATGAAATTAACTACGTAAAATATCCCCGTAAGGATTATATTTTTTTCAGAGAACGTTTTACATCAATAGACAATTGTAAAAAAACGAATTATTATCTAAACCATTCCTCGCAAACTTTATGATAAAAATTGAGTTTTTATATACTTACTTGTATAATGATGTTGTAATTATGGAACCCCATTTCAAACATTTATATATACTAGGTAGACAAAATTTATAAGTTATCACTAAAGACCTTACAAAACTCATTTTTATCATCCAAACTTGACCATAAGCATGTAGTGTATAAAGTTATAAAACAATATAGTCCAAGATTGAATATAAGATGATTCTCAATAAGGCGAAGCATTCAAAATTATATCCATACTGGTAAATATCGAAAGGCTAGTATCATATTGAGTGGTTAAAAAGGATACAACTATGATAAAATATAATATAACCATTTTATATACACGTAGATTAAAGCTTCATTAAGTTCTCCTAGGAAAAATCAAAACGGTGCTGATCTAATTAATGGTGTTCCTAATGAACAATGTTACATTTGGTTCAACGATAAAAGCTCGGATAAATACAGAAATAACAATAATTTCCCAGCGAGATGAAGCCTGTGGGATCTAATTTTAGAACGTGGTTACGGCAGAAAAAACCTGGTCATTTAAACAAAACTTACAAAACGGTCAAATACGATAAATCAAACACAGACTTTCATTAAATCTGTCATTTGTGACTTTGTAAGGGATACGTAACACCATTGCGAATAAATTTGGATATTAATGACGGACATTTAATACTATTTGTCTGGTTTCACCTTCGAGTCATGTGATTCCCGTACATCCGTGCGCATGCACCACGCAAATAATAATCATCGTTAAACATTGACCAACGGGTTAGAGGATTCCGTTTATTTACAGTTAATAGGAAGGAAATTTTAGAAAAAAAAGAATCTCACGGGTCGTGATAAGAAGTTATCTATTTTTAGAAAAATCAAAAAAAAAAAAAAAAAAAAAAAAAAAACAAAAACAAAAAAAAAAAATCAGAAAATTATAGTAACGACTTTTAAACATTTAAGTAGGTTATGACCTTGACGTGAAAACCAAACTCTCTCTCTCTCTCTCTCTCTCTCTCATTAACTTTTACTTTACGTAAGAACCTGACTTGTTCCCGAATTCTATTTACATGTGTCATATACAATTTAAATGAATGTGTTGAATGATATTTTTAACTGGTATATGATACATTAACGGTTGAAAATGTTAATTTAATTTCTTATTTGAAATATTGTTTTTTAATTATTTACTTACTGACATATTCCTTGGAATATAACTTGATATCCGTCTGGTGGATGTACCACTGTATATGTCCTGCTGTTGTAATAAACCGTATATGGTACGTCAGCAGTGAAGACCCTGTTACAATTTTTTTTAAAAAAGTATGATAATAGTAATAATAATAATTAATTTTAAGTGGGCGAATGCAAATGGAAAAAGACTCTATAAAATCCATATAAATGCATGTTAAGATTTTCCGGTGGTCGTTTAAAAGCCAGAAGTGAGTCTAATACCATCTGATTTCATAGCAATTGTTCAAACATATTCTTCTTTGTCAGCTGTTTATTACATGAAGATGTTCAGAAACCAGTTCAGACTTGTATACGTTATTTTAATTTATTTTAATTTATTTTATTTTATTTTATTTTTACTTTATATTACATCTTTAAGTGCAATAGAAAGGAATTTTAACTCGGTCTTTGTGATAAATAAAATTAAATTCTCTATTTTCTCTATTCACCGGCGGAGGTTGTACACGAGGTGAAATATATAAATAACACTAAGCGGTAAAACATGATAGGTCACATAATTATATATACTATACATACAAGATTTAGACATGGATCATTGTTATAGATTGACGAATCTCAAAATATTGTAAAAAAAAAAAAAAAAAAAAAAACAAACAAACAAACTGCTATTGTTATATTGTAGAAATGCTGA
>CM056601.1:43932975-44020475 GCA_029721355.1 Tegillarca granosa | reverse complement strand
GAACCAAAATCTACACACCAACTCTCCGTCTTATGGAGGGGAAATGATGTAGAATAGTTTCACATAAAAAGTACAGCAAAATTGAATGACGTAAAACTCATATCACCATTTTATACTTCAGTTTATTAATTAACTGTATACTTATTAGCCATGATACATAATTATCGGTCGATATGATAACAGAGTGCAAACTCGGCCAATACAGATCAACTCGGCCAATATGGAAAAAACTCGGCCAATACAGATAAACCCGGCCGGTATAAAGAAACAAGGCAAATATAGAAATCACAAAAAAATCTAAATGGCGATCGCTTGGTCCGCTTCATTTTTAGGAAAAAATATTTTAACGATGAAGAAATTCTAACATTAAACGATGAAAGGAAATTCTAACATTAACCTATATCATTCGTGCTACACATTTCATTAAGTGCACCTGGTTTTGATGGAAGTCACCTGACAGAACGAGGTTATACCTTGGATCCGGGAAACGGCGTATCGTCTGCTGGCAGCATGGCTAGGAGACGTCCGATAAGAAATTCGGAAGAAATGATGGATGTTCTTGTGGAGGACATTTTCAGAAATGAAAGATTGGCAGAGCAAGCAGGGGAACTTGAGTCGGTTCAGGAAGTTGAATGTCCGAAAGACATTTTAGGTATTATAAACCGAAATGATTCGGCGATACTGATCTCCGTCCCAGGAGTTGATGTCCATAAATCTGATATTGAATTTGATATAAATAATGCCACTACCGACAACACTAATATAGCTACAGATTATTCTGGCAGATTTGTGCATTTCACAGAAGAAGATGCGGAGGAATTTATAGCGAAAAATGTAAACAAGAACACGAAGTACAAGACTAGTAGTGACATAAAACTTTTTAAAGAATTTTTAAATGAACTGAGAGAAGAGAACCAGAAACAATTCCACCGAAAGAGCTTGATAACTACATAGCCAGATTTATTTTGAGTGCCAGACCAAAATCTTTTAATGAAACTAAAAAGGAATATGAACCATAACCCTAACATCCATGTATAACAGCATCGACAGATATTTGAAGGAAAAGAAAGTTGAATTCAGGTATAAGTTTATACTCTGCTTAATTTTAATACTCAGATGACAAATGAATGTAAATTTGGGAATAGATAGAAAAAAGTTTATTCCAAACAAAACCCGTAATTATCAAAATTTCTATATTTTCTTTCCACACCAACAGGCTGTAGCAACAATTTGCCAAGAAAAAAAAATGGTTTGTAGTTGATATGCTATATAGTTGGACCTTTTTAGTGCTTATCTAGTATTTTAATCTTTGCGGTCATTTTTAACAAGGTCAACTATTTTGTTATGTAAAGCGTTTGGTCTGTATTTAGCATTTAGCTCAGTTACTACATATTTTAATACCAATAATTGCTATTCAAATTTTACCCTGCTGTCAGGCGTATTTGCTGATATAAAACAACAATATATATATATATATATTTCATATATTTGAGCATAAAGCATGATTCAGTGTTTTCACATTCCAACAAATGCTTGCAAGAAAAGAGAAAGTATCTGAAAATCTATGGGTCTTGGAAGTAAAGATCGTGCAGCAGAGTCACTTTCTAAAGAGGAATTAAAAATTCTATATGAGAATAACATTCTTGGTGCAGGTAAAATTAATAATTAAACATCATTAACACAAATTAACGACTTAAAAATTAAAAATAAAAAATTGAATATTTGGTCAGAAATGTGCCAATTTTGTGAAGTCATTCATTAAAATTTCTATCAGTCAATTTTGAATCTTTAATGCTCCATAAGTAAACTACAACTTACTAGAATATTATAAACAACAGCAATCAGGGTATGAAGCCTCCCAGTCCCAAGTGACCCAGGATTCAGCCTAATCTCACAACTGATATTTCAGACAAATTTGCATTGCACCAAAGTCATGGACATTGGACATTTTGTTTTATTTCACAACTGTCAATTTTTTTATATACTCAGAGAAAGTTGTGTTTATTTTTATTTTTCAGGAAATCCCCAGTCTCTTCTGGACACTGTATGGTTAAACAATTGTGTGTTGTTTGGATTGCGAGGTAGATAAGATCATGTGAACTTGAGACGGGGAGACATAAAATTGAAACAATCATCAGATGGAAAGGAATATTAAGAATTTTTTGGTGTGTATTTCATTTATAATAGTTTGATATACCTGCGCCTCAGGCCAATACGGCTGCCTTCAGACCTATAAAAAAACCAATACGAAAATCATCAATTAATAACATATATTTATTATTTAACAACAATACGTAAAAATCTGCCCCGCTAATACATTCACAAAACTGGGCCAATATAAAAAAAAAACCAGGCCAATATGAAAAAAACTGCGCGTGCAACTATTATGACGTCATTTCAATATAAAAAAAAAACAAAATGGATGGCCACATAGCGCTTCACAAAATCCAAAAGGGGTTTTTGGCTATCTATAAACCACTATGGAATAATCGGATAAACTAGTTTATAAATATATAAAATGAGAATATAAGAATCCATTATGAGTATCCATGTAGGATAGGGAAATCTCACTCGAGGGGTAGAATATTTCAGTCAGAGACGAGGCTTGCCGAGTTATTTAAAATTATTTTCACTTTAAGAAGGTTATAACAAAACAAAATCATGTTTAATACTGCCCACATTGAGTCATACAAATGTTCCATCTATAAATATATCGCGCACTATTTTCTTTCCTCGGATGTATATACACCCGGTTATCTGGTAAACACGTTATACAGAATCTGTGTCACTATCGTAGATGATGCGTCGACGTGTCGGTTGAGACTGGTGATAATTGTAATTAACATTTACATGTGCAAATGTTTTCCTCAAAGTGTTTTGGTTTTCGTTTTGCTCAATAAATTCTGTGACATCACTAGAATGGAAACGGGAAGCCATGCTTGTTTGTTTGTCAACAAAGCAGACGAAAATCATACTGGAAATGAAAGGTCACGTGGTCATGTGAGATACACATTTCTCACATAGGGGAAAACCCTATCTCACATGAGCAGATATGGAAATATAATATTTCATAGCATTGGTTACAACGATTTTTGACACTCTCTCTCTCTCTCTCTCTCTCTCTCTCTCTCTCTCTCTCTCTCTCTCTCTCAATAGGTTATTTAAATCTACTTGGGAACATGAGTTTGCTAGACGTTAGGTCCTATTAAAAGATGTCGAACGTGATACCCTATCCACCTGGATAAAAGCAGTCAGGGCTTTCATTAAAACAAGAATTGGCAAATTTAAATGTTCTGAGTATTGAACTTTTTTCCATTAGCTAGAGGCTCCGAGATTTCTAAAATTCTCAAAAACATTCGTTGTTATACCGGATAAAGCTTCGGACAACAATATTTTTGTCTGTAAGAAATGTTACCATGAACATGTTATTACGGGGACTTGGCTTGGATTGTATTTCGCGAAAAAACTACAATTGTTGATTCAGGAAAATTGTAGTCAGGGGTTATCAAGGCACTGAAAAGTTTTATGACCGTCATCACAATATTGTTGATAAAAATAATGTCGCTGTATACATTTTACGTCTCATAGTTCCATGTTTCTTTCATATTCAATTTTGATTCCGCATACGGCGGATTAGCTAGCTATACAGAACATGTACCTTTCCAGAGCACCTGGCCACACCTCTGTGTTTGAAGTTTACATTTTTAACTGAATTAATTTTAATTTTAAGATTTTAATGTTGCTTTGGGAATGTGATTTAAACATAGACCGGTATGTTTGTGTTTATATTGTGTTATTGTAAAGGAGTAAAGAGCGTTAAAACGGTACTAATTTGAAAATACCCTTTTCTGTTTTACAGCAAACTTTTTATATTTTGCGATTTCTTGTTACATTAGAAAATATCTTATCAATTATGGTTCTAAGAATTTAAAAAATCAATTTTACTATTATAAATCGTGGCATAAAAATTGATTTTATCTCATCATATCATTAGGGTCTTTTGGACAATTTCCAAAATATAAATAACTAGTACAGCGATACCGATAAGATATGTTTTGTTTTTGAAAAACTATTGGTAAAACATTTCTTGGATTGCAATTTCGTTAAGTCAAGATTTATGCTAACATTCATATCTTTCAATAAACATAAAATCCAATGTTGAAAATGTCTGGTGAAAAAGAACTGGGAATGTTGTCGTAACTTATTTTTTAAAATTTGGGATTTTTCGTTTTCCCTTAGGCACTATTATTTATTGTTTTGCTAGTCACTTAGGAGATATGATACTCTTAAGTGTGTTAGTACAAGACAATATTAAAACACACCGAAACGTATTATCCATACACGACATGGTTCTATAGACTTTCGGTTGTCTTAAACATACACGACATGGATCTACAGACTTTCTCTTGTTATATACATACACGACATGGTTCTACAGACTTTTTCTGGTCTGATACATACACGACATGGTTCTACAGACTTTCTCTTGTCTTAAACATACACGACATGGTTCTACAGACTTTCTCTTGTCTTAAACATACACGACATGGTTCTTCAGACTTTCTCTTGCCTTAACCATACACGACATGGTTCTACAGACTTTCTCTAGTCTTATGCACACACGACATGGTTCTACAGACTTTCTCTTGTCTTAAACATACACGACATGGTTCTTCAGACTTTCTCTTGTCTTAAACATACACGACATGGTTCTACAGACTTTCTCTAGTCTTATGCATACACGACATGGTTCTACAGACTTTCTCTTGTCTTAAACATACACGACATGGTTCTACAGACTTTCTCTTGCCTTAACCATACACGACATGGTTCTACAGACTTTCTCTTGTCTTAAACAAACACGACATGGTTCTACAGACTTCCTCGTGGGTTATACATACACGACACGGTTCTACAGACTTTTTCTTGTCTTAAACATACACACAAAGTTTCGGAAGACTTTTCTTCGTCTTTTACAAACACAAAATTGTTCTTCGGTCTTTTTTTCCTCTTGTGCATACATGAGATGTTTCTGCAGACTTTTTCTTGTCTTATACATACACACAAAGGTTTGAAAGACTTTGTCTAGTCTTATATAAACACGAAAAAGTTCATCAGACTTTCTCACCTCTCCTGCATGCACGAAATTGTTATACAAACTTTCTCTCGTCTTAAATGGTACCTGTAACCAAACAATTTTTTATCACAGTTGTTTTATATATTATCTAAATATCACAATATTGAAAACCGCATCAATTTTGGTGACAAAATAAAAAAGTTATAGCGGTTTGAAATCCATATTTTTTAACTTTCTCTTGATCGCAAAGTGAAACACCTCGTTTTAGATTATGAATGTGTGACGTCATTGCAGTATTAGAAGTAGTATCTAACATAAAAGACGGTAGTAACAATTATGATATATCGACGTATGTAGAAGAACGTAACGTCTCTGACATGTACCTAGTTATGTCAAATAGTTCGTTATTATTTGGGGAGCAGTAGACAATCTTATAAATAATGAATTTAGAGTATAGCCGTATTTATTTGAACCAGAAACGGACGAAAATATTTGAGTCGAGTTCTAACCTACTTGAGAATTGCGATAGTAGTTGGTTGCATAGCTGTTGAAAAATTCGTGACGAGTGTTAACTTCTTCAATTACACGAAAATTGATTATATTGCTGACTTTTTTTTAAAAATAAGTCGGACTGGACAGACTCGAGAATTGAGATTGGTTGCATAGCTATATAACAAAAAAAAAATAATAATAATAAAAAATAGAAAAAATACGCGATAAGTTTTAAATTGTCAAATACACGGAAATTAATTTTATCGTCGACATTTTAAAATGAATTAAATATCAAGTCGGACTGGATAGACTACCGGATAAATATTATAGAACTTTCTGTTGCGCCGGCTAAAAATCAATACATAAAAATTCAATCGCCTATGTTCTTTTATGCAATGTTTATTCGCAGTAAAAATTAAATGACTTTTCAGTAATCTAGCGGCATTACATTTCTTCGATAATTGAAAGATGTTCGAGATAATAATAATAATAATAATAATAATAATAATTTTATGGATTTGTCATATACCACTTTTTGAATTTAATCATAACAATACATTCAAAAAGTGGTATATGACAATATATATGATAAAGAATTTAAAAATTTCAAGGAAAAGTAAAAACTAAAATCTAATAAAATCCAATGCTGTAAGTAGATCAATAAACATGTTTTAAAAAGACTACTCTGATCGTCAATTTTTAATTTTGCCTTAAAGTTATATTTAATTATTATTATTATTATTATTATTATTATTATTATTATTGGCATGAAAACTAAGGAAATTTTTTTTCTCTTACTTTTAAAATTTAAAAATGAAATATCCATTTTTTCCCAAAGTGAAATCTTTACACTGTATATGGCAAATAACGTTTACCAAATAAAATTATTTTACTTTACTCTAACTGTAAATATATTATTATATGTATCAGGGTCAGAAGATAACCTTATCAACCTGCAAATCAATTTTGCAAAATTATAAGATACATCCTGTTAATTACAGGATCTAGGAAATGTATCTAATAAACAAAAGGATTAATAATGATCTTAGTTATCGGTACAAGTCAAACGGATGTTAATTCCACTTCATTAAATAGTTTTCCCGTAAAATAATCATAGAAAGTTAAACTACGAGTTCCTATTTGTCTTTTTTTAGTAGTTGGTAAATAATATTCTGTGAAGGTATGTTACTGGTATGACGTCACAATACGGGAGCCTCGATATCGACTTTTTTATCTGGATTTTTGGAGATGTATCAGAAATTCATCGATATCTTCTTCATTATGGAATGGAATTTTATGGAATTTTCGCTTAAGCCATATTTAAGTACGACGAATAAAATATGTCAAAACTGAAAATCGTTACAGGTACCCTTTAAACATACACACAAAAGTTCGGAAAAACTTTCTCTCGTCTTTTACAAACACAATAGGTTCTTCACACTTTCTTTCCTCTTATACATAAACGAGATGGTTCTTCAGACATGCCTTCGTCTTATGCATACACCGAATGGTTCTACAGACTTTCTCTCTTTTCTTGTATATGCATACACGGAATAATTCTACAGACGTTATCTCGTCTTAAACATACGCGGATTGGTTCTACAGAGGACTTGCTTTTTATCTTCTGTAGGCACGAAATAGTTTTGCAGACTTTATCCCGTCTTATACATACATGGAATGGTTCTACAGACTTACTTTTGTATTATACACGCACCGAATGGTTCTACTGACTTTCCCTCGTCTTATACATACAAGGGATATTTCTACAGTCTTAAACATACACGACAAGGTTCTTTATACTTTCTATCGTCTTATACAGACAAGGAATATTTCTACAGACTTTCTCTCGTCTTAAACATACACGACATCTTGTCGTCTTAAACATACACGACATGGTTCTTCATACTTTATCTCGTCTTAAACATACATGACATGGAACTACAGACTTTCTCTCGTCTTAAACATACACGACATGGTTCTTCATACTTTATCTCGTCTTCAACATACATAACATGGTACTACAGACTTTCTCTCGTCTTAAACATACACGACATGGTTCTCCATACTTTATCTCGTCTTAAACATACATAACATGGTACTACAGACTTTGTCTCGTCTTAAACATACACGACATGGTTCTTCATACTTTATCTCGTCTTAAGCATACATGACATGGAACTACAGACTTTCTCTCGTCTTAAACATACACGACATGGTTCTTCATACTTTATCTCGTCTTAAGCATACATGACATGGAACTACAGACTTTCTCTCGTCTTAAACATACACGACATGGTTCTCCATACTTTATCTCGTCTTAAACATACATAACATGGTACTGCAGATTTTGTCTCGTCTTAAACATACACGACATGGTTCTTCATACTTTATCTCGTCTTAAGCATACATGACATGGAACTACAGACTTTCTCTCGTCTTAAACATACACGACATGGTTCTCCATACTTTATCTCGTCTTAAACATACATAACATGGTACTACAGACTTTGTCTCGTCTTTAACATACACGACATGGTTCTTCATACTTTATCTCGTCTTAAACATACATGACATGGTACTACAGACTTTCTCTCGTCTTAAACATATACGACATGGTTCTACAGACTTTCTCTCGTGTTATACATACACCGAATAATTCTACAGACTTTCTCTTGTCTTGAACATACACGAAATATTTTACAGACTTTCTCTCGTCCCTATAACCTTTACATCGGCGATGTTAAAAAATCATTACAACCTTACAACCTTATACAGACTTTCTCTCGTCTTAAACATACACGACATGGTTCTTCATACTTTATCTCTTTTAAACATACATGACATGGTACTACAGACTTTCTCTCGTCTTAATCATACACGACATGGTTCTACAGACGTTCTCTCGTGTTATACATACACCGAATAATTTTACAAACTTTCCCTTGTCTTGAACATACACGAAATATTTGCAGACTTTCTCTTGCCCCTATAACCTTTACATCGACGATGTTAAAAAATCATTACAACATTAATACTTAAAATACTATTATCAAGAAGAAGCAAAACTGTTGTTTAATTCTAATTTGATTGATGAATGAAACACTTAAAGTTGTTTAGATTGGTTCATATATATACAGCTTTTTGTTATGAATAGACAAAAATCCAATTGTTTCTTATTTTGATAAAAAAAAAAGGAAGGCCAATTTTATATAGAATACCTAAATGTACCTGTACATGGTTTGATTATTAATTGGTAATCAGTAAATTTACATAGAGATATAATGTCAGTCACTTTGGCTGAAAGTTTATAATTTGACACCTTGAAATAAATATCAGTGAATTTTTTTATGTATAATATCATGTTAAATGCATGCATATTTCGAAAACATGCAATTGATGGAGTATGGTGGTTATATCCAAATGTGTGAGAGGCATATATCAATTATAATGGATTGATGGATGCATGCTGTTCAGTATTTAATGGAATCATGGAATGGAATCTGTCTAGGATTTCTTATGTGTTGTTCCATATGATAAAACAATCATCCGAATATCTTTTATCTGAACAGCATACATCCATCAATCCAATGGATGCAAGTCGAAAGCAGCTCACAGAAAATCCCGTTTTTTATTATACTGGTATGTAAAGATGAGCCAACCTTTTAACATGCATATATTATAAATCTACGGATACACACAAATACCTCAATTTTCAGTCATGACATCCATCAAATATAAAGCGGAATATCCCGTATTGCCTCGAACAAAGGATGTGTACTATTGTTACTGATTCTGAGAAAAGAAACCAACGTCTTCAGGAATTAAAAAGATATTTAAGGCCTAGAACTATCCAGAACAACTTATTGAAAATGGAATCGAAAGGGCAAAGTCTATTTCAATTAAAGAATTAAGAAAAACGATACATCGAAATACTATAGAAAATAATATTCCGTTTGTATCAACATATATTCCTCGTCACGCAGATATAAAGCAAGTAATATGAGCCAGTACTCCTTTATTAACTCAGAGTCAACGGGTGAAAACAGTCATGAGCTAACACATATTTTTAAAAAAGCAAGCGGCAACCAAAAAACTGGAAAAGGACTACTTACTAGAGCAAAATTGCCGAAGAATACTCAAATTCATTTGAAGTGAAAAAATGTGGTGACTCACGTTGTGGTACTTGCGCATACATACAAACTGGCAGTACCATAACTTTACTAAATGGCAAAACCGTCACACCGAATCAGGACTTTGACTGTAAAAGCAAGAACTTACTTTATATAATCAATTGTAGCGAATGTATTGAAAGTTACATTGGCCAAACGGGAAATACTTTAGAATACAGTCGACAGCGAACTTGCGATCTCAAGACCCGAAAACTACCACTTAGTGAACACTTAGATATACATGTGTATGTGGTAGTGGTAGATTTGAAATCTTTCCCGTTCTATAAATGGTTAGATTAGGACCATTCAAGAGGTCAACCATACAGGAACATTTTATTAAAGTATTTAATTCGAAATTGAATGGCTAACTTGAGAAATCTTCTTTATTGAACCTATGACGTCATGCTTGCGCTGCTATGCCATAATCATTAAACACTCGCCTGATGATTGCAACACGCATGAATGTAATTTTTATCTGTTCCTGTCATTATTTCTATTTGTTATATAACTGGCATTTATGTCATATATATACATAAACTTATATATATATATATATATATATATATATATATATATATATATGTAATATATAAAAGTTTATGTATATAAGAACAATTAAAAATAATGACAGGAACAGATAAAAATTACATTCATTACAGAAAACCCTGATTTCAAAAGACCGATAGAAAACAGCTTCATCCAGATGTCTGAGCTTTTAATTAACAGATAAAACAGCATTATTTACCTGTATTCTTAAGCAGATTGTGATTTATTACCTTCTTGGTTTTGTTTGTTTCGTTTATTTCTATTTATTTTCTTATTTTACTGTTTGATTTAGCCGTTTATAGATCATCTTACCTATCAAGGGTCATTTATAGTATTCATAAAAAACCTGTTTTGTCCGTATTCACCAGTAATTATGAAATTATCGACACCTTTGAAACATAGGTGTCTGGGGACAGGAATCTGCATTTTTCTAGATATTATTATTTTTTTCAATTAATGTGAGAACCAAGTATTAGGATTCTGCAGCTTAAAACTCTTTATTTCAACCTTTAAAAAAAAACACACCTATAACTAAAAAACAACAAGGTATTTAACTCGGTCATGGAAAATTGCAATACCGCTTACGATTCAAGGTCTAAATCTGGAATCAAATTTATTTATCTTTAAAAAAACGACATGGATCGTTCCCTGAAAGATTTTTCTTATCGTTTATGGCGACATTTTTAAATTCCTAACCGTTTTTTCATGGCTGCGATTAATTTTTCTTCGGTGTAGGCTGAATTTAGATCTCCGTGAACGGAAGTCAAAGAACGATAACTCTAATTTACTTATGGGTTCCATGTCTTGGAGTTTTAGAGGACTTCCGAAAGCCATTAATGGTACCAAAAGGTAATATAATAAGTTTCAAGGCCCGTAATTCATTGACTAAAGGCCCTAATCCGAATAACCACTTTATATCCTGTGACGTCATCTCAACCTCGTAAACAAGAAGTTTTCCCGTGTGAACATGACAGTTCCCAGTTTATTATTTTTACTAAAAGATATATATATATATATATATATATATATATATATATATATACAGAGAGAGAGAGAGAGAGAGAGAGAGAGAGAGAGAGAGAGAGAGAGAGAGAAAAAATTTTTTTTTTTTTTTTTTTTTTTTTTTTTTTTTTTTTTTTTTTTTTTTTTTTGCCGCGTAGGTTCACATTCTCCTGTGAGTGAAACGTTATTTGTTATTGTTGCGTGTTTTGTATTTCTTCCGCTAGCAAAATCCTACAACGCAATAGAAGAGATTCCAGTATTTTTTCGTAAATTGTATGCGAGAAAATAATCAAATACTCGACTGAGGTCGAGATGGTAAAATTACGATCTCGTGGGCAGAGCTCGTTTGAGATGAAAAATCTGACCACTCGATCGGAATTTCCCCATCTCGACCTCAAACTCGTAATAGATTCTCTTTATATATATATATATATATATATATATATATATATATATATATATATATATATATATATATATATATATATATATAAAGAGAAATGAAATGGAAAGTCATACGTCACGCCATTCAAGTTTAGCGTTGCTATGGATGCGTAGTTTATTGGAGTATGTGACATGAAAAAAGAGCACGTGCATTTACATAAATATAGTTTAGAAATTAAATTATTTGGTTGTTCATTAAAAATTATTTACTTGATACCGACTTGATATACTAAGGTACATGTATTTTGTTTTATAGGAAACAAAAAAATGGATTTGTTTTGAAATTTGATGCAAGGCTGGTAAAGTCTTGGTGTATTTGATGTTTCAGCCCTTTTCATTATTTTACTTCAAAGCTTGACATACTGATACAGGTAAAACGGTTTTAATTCTAAATAAATCAGGTTTTAGCGTTTATCTGCATCATCTGGACTAAGGTAACTAGGTCGACCTCATCACTTATCTAAAAAATTAAAAAACACCTTTATAGAGGTTTAAATTTTCGTTTGGTTAGAAATTGTCAAAATAGAGATGATTTGTTGAAATATTAATGTGGCATGTTGAATGTGAATATTAGAACGCAATCATTCAGCAAAAGTATTCCTTGTTTTAAAATGAGCACATTGCACATGTGTTTTTGTTCAGTTGCCTATTCTTAAAAGACCTCTCATCATCATCATATATATACAGAATTTGCGACATTTTATCGGTATTGTATCAGCTCTTACATTTTCTGAAAAGCATTATACTAGGAGACTGCTTACGCAATAATGGTAACGGAAATGGAGACTGCTTACGCAAAAAAGTAACGGAAATGGAGACTGCTTACGCAATAATGGTAACGGAAATGGAGACTGCTTACGCAAAAAAGGTAACGGAAATGGAGACTGCTTACACAATAATGGTAACGGAAATGGAGACTGCTTACGCAAAAAAAGTAACGGAAATGGAGACTGCTTACGCAATAATGGTAACGGAAATGGAGACTGCTTACGCAATAATGGTAACGGAAATGGAGACTGCTTACGCAATAATGGTAACGGGAATGGAAACTGCTTACACAATAATGGTAACGGAAATGGAGACTGCTTACGCAAAAAAAGTAACGGAAATGGAGACTGCTTACGCAATAATGGTAACGGAAATGGAGACTGCTTACGCAATAATGGTAACGGAAATGGAGACTGCTTACGCAAAAAAAGTAACGGAAATGGAGACTGCTTACGCAATTATGGTAACGGAAATGGAGACTGCTTACGCAATAATGGTAACGGGAATGGAGACTGCTTACGCAATAATGGTAACGGGAATGGAAACTGCTTACGCAATAATGGTAACGGAAATGGAGACTGCTTACGCAAAAAAAGTAACGGAAATGGAGACTGCTTACGCAATAATGGTAACGGAAATGGAGACTGCTTACGCAATAATGGTAACGGAAATGGAGACTGCTTACGCAATAATGGTAACGGAAATGGAGACTGCTTACGCAATAATGGTAACGGAAATGGAGATTGCTTACGCAATAATGGTAACGGAAATGGAGATCGCTTACGCAATAATAGTAACGGAAATGGAGATCGCTTACGCAATAATAGTAACGGGAATGGAAACTGCTTACGCAGTGATGGTAACGGAAATGGAAACTGCTTACGCAATAATGGTAACGGGAATGGAGACTGCTTACGCAATAATGGTAACGGGAATGGAGACTGCTTACGCAATAATGGTAACGGAAATGGAGACCGCTTACGCAATAATGGTAACGGAAATGGAGACTGCTTACGCAATAATGGTAACGGAAATGGAGACTGCTTACGCAATAATGGTAACGGAAATGGAGACTGCTTACGCAATAATGGTAACGGAAATGAAGACAGACTGCTTACGCAATAATGGTAACGGGAATGATGACTACATTTTAAGTGACTACATTTACAAATCCAATCAAACTAAAAGTAAAAAAGTAAAACGTTTTGAGAAATATATATATATATATATATTCTTTTGTTTAACTCATTTGAGAGTTTTTTGGACGCGAACTGCATTTACATTGTTTTATGTCAAATCTAAGTGAATCATGCATCCGAACTTCACTGATTTCTTGTGAATCTAAGTGAATCATGCATCAGAGCTTACACTGATTTCTTGTGAATCTAAGTGAATCATGCATCCGGGCTTACACTGATTTTGTGAATCTAAGTGAATCATGCATCCGGGCTTACACTGATTTCTTGTGAATCTAAGTGAATCATGCATCCGAGCTTCACTGATTTCTTGTGAATCTAAGTGAATCATGCATCAGAGCTTACACTGGTTTCTTGTGAATCTAAGTGAATCATGCATCCGGGCTTACACTGATTTCTTGTGAATCTAAGTGAATCATGCATCCGAGTTTCACTGATTTCTTGTGAATCTAAGTGAATCATGCATCAGAGCTTACACTGATTTCTTGTGAATCTAAGTGAATCATGCATCCGGGCTTACACTGATTTCTTGTGAATCTAAGTGAATCATGCATCCGGGCTTACACTGATTTCTTGTGAATCTAAGTGAATCATGCATCCGGGCTTACACTGATTCTTATGAATCTAAGTGAATCATGCATCCGGGCTTACACTGATTTTTTGTGAATCTAAGTGAATCATGCATCCGGGCTTACACTGATTTCTTGTGAATCTAAGTGAATCATGCATCCGGGCTTACACTGATTTCTTGTGAATCTAAGTGAATCATGCATCCGGGCTTACACTGATTTCTTGTGAATCTAAGTGAATCATGCATCCGGGCTTACACTGATTACTTGTGAATCTAAGTGAATCATGCATCCGGGCTTACACTGATTTCTTGTGAATCTAAGTGAATCATGCATCCGGGCTTACACTGATTTCTTGTGAATCTAAGTGAATCATGCATCCGGGCTTACACTGATTTCTTGTGAATCTAAGTGAATCATGCATCCGGGCTTACACTGATTTCTTGTGAATCTAAGTGAATCATGCATCCGGGCTTACACTGATTTCTTGTGAATCTAAGTGAATCATGCATCCGGGCTTACACTGATTTCTTAGTGAATCTGAGTGAATCATGCATCCGGGCTTACACTGATTTCTTGTGAATCTAAGTGAATCATGCATCGGGCTTACACTGATTTCTTGTGAATCTAGTGAATCATGCATCCGGGCTTACACTGATTCTTGTGAATCTAAGTGAATCATGCATCCGGGCTTACACTGATTTCTTGTGAATCTAAGTGCAAACATGCATCCGGGCTTACACTGATTTCTTGTGAATCTAAGGAATCAAATGCATCCGGTGCTTTACACTGATTTCTTGTGAATCTAAGTGCAATCATGCATCCGGGCTTACACTGATTTCTTGTGAATCTAAGTCAATCATGCATCCGGGCTTACACTGATTTCTTGTGAATCTAAGTGAATCATGCATCCGGGCTTACACTGATTTCTTGTGAATCTAAGTCAAACATGCATCCGGGCTTACACTGATTTTCTTGTGAATCTAAGTGAATCATGCATCCGGGCTTACACTGATTTCTTGTGAATCTAAGTGAATCATGCATCCGGGGCTTACACTGATTTCTTGTGAATCTAAGTGAATCATGCATCCGGGCTCTACAACTGATTTTCTTGTGAATCTAAGTGCAATCATGCACCGGGCTTACACTGATTTCTTGTGAATCTAAGGTGGAATCATGCATCCGAGCTTACACTGCTTTCTTGTCGAATCTAGGTGAATCAGGTGCATTCAGGAGCTTACACTGATTTCTTATGAATCTTAGTAGGAATTCATGCTGCCGGGCTTACACTGATTTCTGGTGTGAATCTAAGTGAATCATGCATCCGGGCTTACACTGATTTCTTGTGAATCTAAGGAATCATGCATCCGGGCTTACACTGATTTCTTGTGAATCTAAGTGAATCATGCATCCGGGCTTACACTGATTTCTTGTGAATCTAAGTGAATCATGCATCCGGGCTTACACTGATTCTTGTGAATCTAAGTGAACCATGCATCCGGGCTTACACTGCTTCTTGTGAAATCTAAGTGAATCATGCATCCGGGCTTACACTGATTTCTTGTGAATCTAAGTCAAACATGCATCCGGGCTTACACTGATTTCTTGTGAATCTAAGTGAATCATGCATCCGGGCTTCACTGATTTCTTGTGAATCTAAGTGAATCATGCATCAGAGCTTACACTGATTTCTTGTGAATCTAAGTGAATCATGCATCCGGGCTTACACTGATTTCTTGTAAAACTGAAATTTATTTTTTATACACATCGTTACGAAGATTTACGCAAATTATCTGCAAGGTAGGGGCGTGGCACTATATAAAACAATCTTTTTGCTCAAATCCGAAAACAACATTTTATCAATTTAATTATATAAAGCATCTTTGTCATCAGTTAAAATCTAACATATATCCTTTACTTTTATTTATCAATCCATAACAAACATGTTTAAAATTACATAGTCAGCAATATTTAGATCTCACATGATTATGAGTGTTACTTCTAGTGAAAATATAAAAACTCCTCTTATTATACCTGCGAAATGACTGAGTTCAAATTACTACAATCCGATCAAGTTAAAATGGAAATCAGAAGAGCAACTAGATAGTTAAAATTCTACTCACAGGTGGATAATAATCATCTAGAAATGTGATACATGCAAGGTAAATCTAAAAGATAACGTAGAAACAGTTGGAATTTTATGTTTCTGTACAGATGATGATAACGTTTTGTAATGCCTAACAATAAAGGCAATCATTTCAAAATGTTACACGGAGAAAAGACAAATAAAAGACAAAAATGGGAGCATTAGGTGATTACTGTCTTGTTTTGGTGTTTTTACCTTCCTTTTTTCTTCATGGAGTGGGATTTTTCACACCAAATTGGATTATAGAAACTGATGGTACTACTATTGGATTATTTTATCGGTGTGGATCTAATGGTACTACGTGTTCTTTACTGAACCCAGAAAATCAATGTAATCATATTTTGTCATATTCTCTAAGCTTGCTTTTTAGATTTAAAAGTTCCATATTCAGCTGTTACTGTTACTATTAAAATATTTTCAACTTGTCTAAATGTTTTAAAAATATTAATCCTAAATTTCAGGTGATTTTATTGTTTTATTTCAAAGATCCTGCAAATAATTTTATTTGTTGTTTGTGAATTTTTTAACTACAAATAGTTTTGTGTTTTCATTATTTTATAATATTTCAGATTTTTATTCGTTAATAATGAAGGACATGGTATTTTACCAGTATATTTAAGGTTAAAGAATTCCGTTGAATTATTGTTTATTTGTGTAATTTCTGTGTAATATTGGTGTTTCTGGCTTTATAAACGAGGAAAAGTGTTATATTAATAATTGCAACATAATATCAGTCGATTTCAAGGTTTTTGTCCCGTCGATAAAATTTTATTACGATAAAAAAAATTAAAATTTAATGTACTTGTGTTGAAATATAATATAAAAAGTCATCGTGCATTAACGATTGAAAAAATAACGATTTATAGCATGTTATATCTTTGAGAAAACAGTAGGTCATATCTTAATTCTCAATTTATTTTATTTCGTACAATTCATTATTGATTTAAAATTGTGAGTGGGTATTTAGACAGGTTTCTAAAGTATAAACGATTGCAGTATAAAATGTATTCATTCATGTTAAAATTCGGAATTATCTGACGAAATGTTGCTTAAATCCGCAATCAGTAACTTTTGGCTTGAAACATTGATTCATGGGGTTCTTATTATTGAAAATCATAAATGTGTTATTTTGGAAAATTATTTATGAGGAATGAATTTCCGAAATGTGCACATCTGGCACATCAAAATTTAACTGGTATCAGCGTTATATATTTATCTCTTTTGATATGTAATCTAATTTAATCACAACTTGATTATTCCAATGAAATGTAGCAATCGATTTTAAAAAAAATATAAGCCGATCGGAATTACAAAGAGATTTAAGGTTTGTATAAAATGACAAAAAAGTTATTATTATTTTTTTATTATTATTTAATTTTTTTATTTTATATATTTTTTATTTTTATTTATTTATTTATTTTTACTGACAAACATTTTTTACCAAGCGTGTTTCTGAACCTACGTTTCATTCATTTGAATACATTAAGCACATCTTATTTCACAAACTGTTTCTTAATTTAATATTACTCTTCTTCAATAGTTTCCAGGTTGATATTTGTTATTTTCAGGTAATTAAATATTATTGCTGAAGTTGGAATATGACAAGTTGCGAGAAAACGAAGTATCAATATATTAAATGTACATTTGTTTTTCTTATGATTAACCGTCGCTGCTTAAAACTGTCGTTATAAGTCAAATTGTACCTTGTTTCTTCAAATAATTGTCGATATATGTTAAGTTTATTGTTATTTCAAAGAAAATCATCTGTATTTCTAGGTTTTTGCCTGTAATTTAATTTAAAATTTGCAGTGAACAAAAAATTGCAAATGAAACTAAAATTATTAACAATGATTAGTGGTAATGTTTGAAATTTAAAACAAAATTTGTCTCATTTTCTATATTAATTCAACATAATGTCTTATGGAAATCTCGTATGTTACTTTTGCATTTCTTTGCAACAAAATGGCTCATAAAGCTTACTCAACTTAAATGCTTTGAAAAATAGAATCAGGATGTCAAAATTGCTTGCAAGAGTGAAAATTTATTATGTATGCTACTTTCAGATTTAAAAAAGAACATAATTTTCTATAAGAAAATCAAGTATTATGGTTTTTATAATTTTTTATTAAATGTGGCAGTCATTAAAAATAAAGTGTTTTTAATTTATAAACATAATATTTTTGTGTTTGTTGAAATTGTAATTTTTTTTTTTTTTTTTTTTTTTTTTTTTGGAAAATGAAACAAAAGCGACGATTTCTTTAAATATAAAAATGTTTCAGATAATATTATCTATATAAATTTTGATGCCACGACATGTACATAATACAAGGTTGAACACCTGTATCGGTATAAAATCTATCTCATATACAAACAAGTCGATTTATACTTGACAATTATCCTGATTTAACCTTTACGATTTTAAGGCAGGTATTGTTTTATAAAAATGTAGGAAATCGGCTCTGTTTTATGGCTTATTTGGAATTTTATTTTTTTTTTCGATGCAGTCGTTTAGAAAATGGTAAGTTTCCTCATTATTTGATGCATTTTTACGGTACCTAAAAGTGCAGTAAGCGCCCACTCAGATAAAGCTTATCGCTTTTCAGTTTAAAACAAATATAAGCTCCATTGCGGTTAAAACGGTAATTATTTTTATTAACGAAACAATAATACAAATTCTAAAAAAGTGACAAATCAGTTCGGTATTGTACATTCATTGAACTAACTCAAACAAGTAAAAAACCATTCATCAAACAAAAACCTAGCAAATCAAGAGGGCACCCGGGTAAATGTATGGCTGATTTTCTGTTTTTAACACTGCTCATTTTATAGATCTAACCTAATGTCAACCTGACATAAATAAAGGAAGATTGGCAAAAAAAAATATAAAATAATATAAAAATATATAATAAAAAATGAATAAATAAATAAATGATTAAAAAAACCTCAAGTACGATAAGTTATGTTTATGTAAAATTTATCTGTCTGAAATATTTATAAAGGGTTTCAAATAATCCTCATGGACCTTATAGACATACATAATTTTTTTTTCTTTTTTTTTTCTTCGCAGCTGATAAAGCTTCCAACAATATTATTTTTGTTTGTTAGAAATCTTAAGTTGAATGTCTCATAAGGGAGCTTGGTTCAGATACTAAATCAGAGAATCCTACTTTAACCAAAACTAATTTTACCAAAGATGAAGTTCTTTCCAATTATGGCGGAGTTCTCGGGCCTTTCGGTATCAATTTGAAACAGGAAGAAAAATGACCTGCCTTACTAGTTCATGTATTGAATTCCAAAACTTCACGAACATCCATACAAGGATATAAAGATAAATTCCATGTTTCTCTAAGTGTACTACTGGGTCCTTCGGATGAGACCTTACAAACCGATGTCCCTTGTCTCGGAAGGCGTGGCACGTAAAAGAACCCTCCTCTGCACTTTGCCCGAAGTGCACTGCAAAGGGTAAAATTTCTGACACTTCACCTATAGCTGGTGACGCCTTGATACAAGTGAAATATTCTTGACTGGAACGTTAAACCCCATTCAATCAATAAAACAATTTAGATAAACTACTGAATCATAATACTACTACGTCAAAGATTGCCTTCTGACTTATTTAGAAAAAGTGAGTTCTATATCTGGCAACCGTGGATTCTCAAAAGTTGTAAAGAACTACTTCAACATTTTGTTTCTTAAACTTTATCTTCAATAAAAAGTGCTAAAACTTTTGATTTTTCTACACTTTACATCATCCCCATTCTAATTTAAGAACGTCTAAAACAAATCATTTACTTGTCATTCTTGTACATAAACGGTGAGCCGTAGAGATAAATATCTAGTGCTCAACAAGGATTCTGCTTATTTTCTTAAGCACCATACAAACTGCAAACAAAACCTGAAGAAACCATCATCAAAATGTTAAAATTTTCTTGCTAATTTGTTTCTTTGTTTATATGAATCAGAATTTTTACAGAACCTTGTCAGTCTGGAGAGAAAACTGTCGCTTAATCATGCAACTCCAAAGAAAATACATGACGTTCTGTCTCTAGATAATCCCAAATTAGCAGAATATGTGAATGTCGTCTTTTCTAGTAATTTTGAAACATAAAATACGATTGATTTATCATGTTCTGCTTCATATTTTTTTACCTACACTTCAATTTTGACACCCACGAAAGGTACATGTGAAGTTATACGATAAAAGTGATGACTTGATTTTCTCTATTGTCAACTTTCCGTTTATTTGCAGTAATATCCCTGCTTCTTCCTGCGTATGGTGTATATGTTTTCACAGTTAATACGGTATAGTAAAGCTTGTTCCCAATACGGGGACTTTCTACAATAAAGCAAGCTGCATACAATAATATTGTTGACTCAAGGACATTGCAAGCCAAGGCTTATCAAGGTTCATAAAACCTTTAAAAGCCGTCAACACAATTTGTTTATAAGTGTGAAGTCAATGTATCCAAGCTTATACTAGTTATAATTGTATTTTAATTCCCATAGTTCCACTGTTCCTTTCATTCTCAAATTTAAATTTGACTTTACACGCTGACGGTTGTATCTAGCTAGACAGGAGATGCTTACCCTTCCGGAGCACCCGATATGACTTTCTTGTTGGAAGTTTACGTGAATAGGCCAGTCAGTTTTCAAAGCTATCCACGAAAATGTCTAAAGGTAAAGCCGTATGCACACGCTGTGTTTGATCATGAGCATTTTCGTTTTCAGGAATACTGTTTCGTTGTTTTCAAGATAAAAACAAATCACAATGTTTTTTATACTATTACTAGGATTCATGTTTGTATCGTTTTTATTGCTGTATTGTCTGTTTTCAATATGATAGTCAGTGGTTTTAATATATTTCAGATCAAGAAAAAAAAAATTTTATATGTAAAAACATTTCTCTGTTTTGCATTTATAATTATATCTTTTATTTTAGATATAAACAAACATGCCGTAGGTTTACAAGCATCAGCTTTGGTAATGGTATTTCTCTCCTGTGTATCAGCCATATGTATCATCAACTTTTTAAGAGATGACAATGTTTCAACTAGTCTTATTCTTGCCGTATGTCGTCTCTTTGGTTGTCTTTTGGTCTTCTTATATCCAGTAGCAGGTACGTATTTTAACTTGTTATAGCTTCTTTACAATGACAATATTCAGATTGTTAAAACATCATTAGAAATACTCACTTTTGTTATATTAACTTGATATTGTACCTCAATTATGTCAACATCCGTATTTGTACACCTTCATAAACACAATTTTATCAAGTTATTAAAGGAGATAACCTAGTCAGTCATGATAAGTTTTCAATAAGACATAAAGTGGCATGTACAACACGTCCAAAACGAGTTTATAGTGCCACAATTAAATATTGATTAAAATCGTATCATCACCTTGCTGTTATTTGATTTTTTTAAAATCTTGTTTATCAAAATGTACTTCAATTTGGCATAACGTTCTCTTCATTATTCTTGATCCGTGAGCCCTAGCACTGAATTTTAACGGGATAAAAAGGTCATTAATCTTAAAACATCTAAAATAAAAATAAATCACTGGTAATACCGAAACGTTTTAAGAAGATTCAATTTACAATCTTTTGTGACCCAGAGCTAGATTAAATTAAACCACTGGACGACTGGAAAAATGAGGCGACTGATAATTAGAATTTAAAGCATAAATGGTATCATTTAGAATCGTAACTCCCAAATTAGATAATCCGGCATTTTCCAGAATACATAAATATAAACCTTTGGTACACCTTCGAAGATACATAAAAAGGTCATTTAACAAACTGTATAATGCAAATTACCTGCAATATCTAGTTTTATGAATGGTGTAAATCTAGTCGCAGTATCAACAAACAAACAAGAAACATTTTCATTAATTAAATTATAGTAAATAATTAAAATTAAACATATAAGATAGAATTATCATTGAATCACATTTTATCCAGGAATAAAGAAAATTGATCTAATCAAATTTTAACAGATATCTTTGTTAGATATTCACTTCTACAGAGATATTTACTACTACAGAGCGGATATCGCTCCTGGTTGAGTAAAACAATTCAAGGGTATTATTTACTCAGTAGGCAGTACTCTGTACTTGCAGATATGTACCATGTAGCAAAATTTCAGCCGTCTTTGTTTTTTAAACTGTTCAAAACTAAGCTTTGTTCCCTTATACAAATCTTTCCTTACTAGGTGAATTTGGTTTCATATAATGTTGAAACTTTAGATTCATTTATTTTCAACAGTTTGACTCATGTTTTTCTATCTATCAACTTTTTCGGCCCCTAGTGTCATTGATGAGACATTTTTATCCAAAATGTTCACATATGACACATCAAAATGTAAATGGTTATTTTGTTAGATATTTAGAAAGTTCTAGTTAAAGTGAACTTGTCACAGTTTGAAATTTGGACGTTATATAACCGTAAGAAAAATTGTCAACGACTGACAACAATATGGCAAACAAGATGTTTTTTTGTATTGGTGTGCATTTCTGTATGTAGTAGTTTCTAACCTATAGAGTTTTAATTTGTAGGAGTGTGTATTTCAGTTGGTTGTATTCTGACGATAGCTGATCATTACAAAGTCAATGTTGGCTATTCGTTTTTTCTCTCAATAGGAGCGGCTTCTTATATCATTATAAAGGTTTGTAACAAACTTATGTATTATAGAACGTACAAATACACTAAAAAAGAAAGATTTTCTGTCAAACTTTGGTTATATTACATTAAATTTCATATTTCTACGTGATAAAAGACTGTTTTAAAGGATTCCATAACATAAAAAACATACATTTTAAATTGAAGATGGAAAACTAATGGAATACAGACCCATCCATAAGGTTTTAAATCCCTTTCTGAATACATTTATAATTTTCTTTTAATATTATTATTATTGTTTTTGTAAAAACAATGATCTTAAATCAATTTTATAGAAAAAAAACTATACTTCTGCATTGTTTTTGTTTGAAATCGGGACCTTTTAGGATTTTATAGAAGAACCCAATTTAAAAATTTTCCTTGATGTAAATTACCAACCAACAAATCTGAGATTGAAGATTGCAGTGTCAAATTAGATTTGATTTAAATGGGTTTTACTTCCTAGTCAAGAATATTTCATTTATATCATGACGTCACCAGTTATAGGTGAAGTGGCAGAAATTTGTACCTTTGCAGTGCGCTTACGGCAATGTACTTGATTAATTTGCAATGTTGACATTATTTGATATATTTGTATATTTTGCAGTGTATTGTAATCGTGGTATGTTGTTTTTACTGTAAGTCAGGCGCCAAGGACATCGAAGACGAAGAAATTGGGAATCAAAGGGGATCGAAGTCAAATCTATCTAGAAATGATCCCGAAAAAAATATCGATACTGCATCCGATGGTCATAATGATAAAAAGCCTGGAATTTCAGCTGTTGTGGCTGCAGTTCGTATGAAACAGTTGATCCGCTTAAATAAGTGATCAATCAAAGATCGTTTTAATGGTTCTTTGAAAATTCAAAAAGGCGATATTTTGATGGTGCAAAAAGAAAGCCGTAGTATATATCAGATATTGTGACTCGCATTTTATCAAATTTGTAGGGTGTACTGATAGTTGTGACATTGATATTTTTTATTGGTAAAATTTATATTATCATTTGCATGGTAAATTTATACGGCATGACATATTGATGATAAACTTACAGACGTGTATCAGAAGAAAGTGCAATTGGCATATCACAGAAACATCGATGTATTCACTAAGGTTTTGCTGGTACAGTCTCTAACGATGTGTGTACTATTTCATTATGTTTTGCAACGTCCAAAAGCTGTGAGGTCTTTAATATATCGGAAAAGGATGTATATGAGAGGTTATAACACAACATGCATATACATATAACTATCATTATACATATATGTGCTTTCAATACAGGTAATTGTAAAGATATGCGGCACGAGTTTGTTTAGACAAGAGGTTTTGCTTTAAAAAAGTAAATAAAACAAACATACCAGTCCTTGTCCATATCACAATCCCAAAAACAAATTAAAAACTTTGCAAACTGGCAAAATAGGTGATACACGTGAACTTCCATCAAGGAAGTGAGGCCGGGTGCTCATATATATTATATTGTCGTTAAATGAAACAGATAAGAAATAAGGTTTCAACCCTAAAGCATACATTTACAATCCTTGTATCACCAGAATATGGATTCACTCATAATTAAAATATGAATCTTGTTTTGAAAGAAAATGACATCATTTATCATGCAAGAATGCTCTACAAAGTTACATCTAAATTGTTAAATATAAATTTGAAATATTCTAATATTCATTATTACATGCCAAAATATCAATTTAATTTTTTTTAGGTAAGCAACATAACTTTCTGCTAACTTACATGGTTTTCACTTAGTGTAATTCTAATATAACTGTATTAACAAGAATTTTTGGACAGATTCAAACTGTCATGTGCTACTTTTGAATTTTTGTGAAATAATGCCTTCAAAAGCTCATGACAATTAATTGTGATACTTGTGAATGCATTATTTCATTTAAAAAAAAATCAAAAGTAGCACATGGCATAAACATTAACGAGATGCCAATGGCCCTAAATTACGCAACAAGGGATATCGTAGAAATAAGAATTACATCCCCACCAACAAAGTCAATAAGCATTGCAAACTTGATATATCTCTATGTGCTGATGCTTAATATAAATAGCTTCATCAGTTTAACTTCAGGTCACAGTGATCTTAAATGTCGATTAGATTCAATTTTGTTGACATAGTATAGTTTGACCTAGACGACAATCTAATCATCTGCGTTTTTCTTCGTTTTAACATCTTTTACAATATCAAAAATATATTAATCGGATGTTAATTGCTGCTGAAATTTACGTGGCTTTCTCCGGACATAACACATCTATAGAATTTGTGTATTATTATCAACGTCACCAAAGTTTGCATTTAGTCCTTAATTATGTAACATCTATCTTATTATGTGTCAAAACGTTGTATAAATAAATAGCCGATATTTTGGATGAGTTGAGTTGAGTAATGGTGTTTAACGTCCAAGTCAAGAATATTTCAATTATATCGAGACGTCGCCAGCTATAGGCGAAAGTGCGGAAATTTTGCTTGTGCGTTGCGCTGATGGCATTATACAGCAGGGTTCGTGCTACGTCTGCCATGACACGGGACCTCGTTTATTTTAAGTTTCCATCCTTAAGAATCGTGACTTTCATTTCGCAATGCCGAATGCTTGGCCACTGCCCAAAGTCTTGGGTTAGACCCTGACGGGGTTCGAACCCACGACCTCCCAATTACGGGGCGAGCATATGAGATATTGAAAAAATTAAACGACTGTTAAATATGGTGGAACAAGAAATCAGTTTGATAATCCGTTTTGCATGACGAAGTTTAACGTGATAATTTGAAGGTCATCAATCATGCGAGATATTCATCAACACCTATTTATTTCCAGTGCGTAAAAGTAAACATCAACATATAAAAATATATGTATAACAATATTAAAAGTATGTTTTAAATGCAGATATATGATTGTACGTGGACTTTAGTCTATTACATCACGTGATGTCACACTTGTATATCATACATTTTCTATTATCTTTATCTGCAGTATACTTTTTACACCAGATTGAGCGGTAGAATCTCAGGGAATAGTTTGCCTACAGGACGATATCTGGTCAACCACTTTATACATTAAGCATTTTATTTCGCGTTTTTAAGAAATTGGTACCGAAACTTGATTAGTGATACCTAATCATTGTAAATAACTTCGAATGTAAAACTACAAATTTCCCGGTGGCTCCCCCAAGGAGCTGTTCCCGGCTAAAGATATCCGTTCTTGTCCTGACGACTAAATAAGACGACAAGAAAATCAGCTTTATTTTCACCATATACTGTCATTCCTTCATCCATCACAAGTCATTGTGATGTTTAAGATTTTGAAAATAGGAGTCCCGCCGATGGCTTGGAGATCTAGGGGGTCGGCTGTAAGCATTTACACCCCCACCCCCGCCTCTGCCAACATTCAGCAAAAATATCTAGTAAAGACAAGTTATTTACATTAAGTGTTAATATACCCTGTATATAAAACATTATACACGTGGCATTTGTATCAATCTGAAAATAATAAATCTGGTATATATGTGAATTTTTAATCATTACTTGTTTGTGTGTAACACGAGCACAAATCAATAAGCACACAGTAATATAGAGGTAGAAATCGCCGTAATAAACATGTATAGTGTTTCAGTTAGTTTGCCGCAGCTTATTTATACCAGAAAGAACGAGAATAATATCATAAGATTCGACTTCAACATGCAAAAAGTGTATTGTTTCACTCTGGCGTTTTCAATCTCAATCTGTGTGTGTGTGTGTGTGTGTGTGTGTGTATTGATGTCATTTCCTTCCATATAGCTTTGTACCATATTTACATGATAATATCAGTTGGTACAGTCTTTTATAACGAGTTTCTTGAAGCGTTATTGACCTGCACCTCACCAGGTAATATAAAAAACAAATGCAACTCTCGGGCTATAAAACACTGATTTGAAAATGTACCAAATATATTTGCAAATAACAATAAATAAAACCATTGTTAATAAGCCTTAAACTTAGACAAGAGTAACATGAAGATCTTGGTGCTCACCTCAGAACAATTTGCGTTTGGAACTAGCGTTACCTTAAAATGGTAAACAGAGTATTTCAGTAGTTTGAACCAAAAGCATAATTAATTTTTTATTCAACATGACACGTATAAACACTTGGCAAAGCCAATATTAAAAAGATAGTTCTGGGCACGTTTAGAAGATTGGTCAAAGCAATTTGGTTTTGGATTGTTGAAAAAGTTTTTTTTTAAATTATTTAGCTAAATAATTTTTTTCAATGAGCCAACATTTCTGAGGACACAGTAAGAAAATTTTTCGTCAAAAAGATCATTCTAAAGAGTGGTTAAAAATTGGCTGCATTTAGTCTTCATTTTGGTTCATAAGCTCCCTCTTGTCCTAACATGGGTCTATTTATGAACCAGACTTTTGTCTGAAACATAAAGCATCCTGATGCTATAAAATGATGTAAGTTAAACATGATCTCTTTGCTGTACACAAGAGGTTTTATTATTTAACCTAGAAACCTCCTTATTGATCTAACATGATTCTATAAATTAGTTTTAGTCAATCTGAGCCAAATTGAAAATAATTCCACAAAACTGTAACCTCTGTAATTTCCATTTATTTGACCCAGTGACCTACATATTGATATCATATAACCTAAAAAATACTTGACCTATTTTTGTTCAGGTGTTTTAACATTGAAGAAAAACTTGGTCTCTATATTAATCAAATATTCTTTATGAATTTAAAAAACTGACCTTCATATTGAAACAAAAACCCCATGTACAATCTTGACATAGATTTTATCTGAAATCCATTCTGAACAAGATTAGACTAGTTTCTATTTTTTGTGTTACCAATGTGTTTATATTACCTCACCCAGTAACCTAATTAAACTCAGTAATCTTAAAAAAATTAGTTCATTAGTGACCTATAAGTGTCTATATAGTTCTCTGACATTTTCATGTATGTATGTCTGTTACATTATATCACTTGTTTAGAAGGCAGACAGCTGTAGAAGGAACCTGAAGTAAACAACTTATCTTAAACAAGTAAACTGACAAAGGTCTGCCAGATAGGGGATCAAATACTGCATTGTGATCAGTAAGATACCATTTTATACTACCCTCCCAATGTACAAAATTTAGTAATACCTTGGAATATTTACATGGACAAAAAGTCAGTGCAAGAAATCATGATTATAAAAGAAAACAACACACATGTATACATTTATAAAAACATGAGTAAATTCATTTGATTTACAATGATTGCAACAACAGAAAAATTTTCACACATTTCATGTCTATGTAAAATCTTCAATTTGCACACTCTACAGATTTTATAAATAATTAATGTAAATTGAAATTCTTATTTTTTAAACCTCTGTTTTACAAAGTAAATTTATTATAATTTAGTACATATATATATAAAAATTTTTAGAATTTGTAATGGAGAAAATAAACTGTCATCTGAGTTGAAAATCTGGCAATTTTTGGAAACAAATGATTTTCAAAGCAAAATTGTTCTGTAAATATGAACACTTAAAGAGTTATCTGCTAATAGAGATAAGAAAAGATGAGGTAGTAATCAGAATTGTCATTAATATAGTTCTCTGGTTGGTTAACATTTGATTTAAAATGGTTATATGACTTTAAACAAATTTATTTGGAAAATTTTAATCTACACTGATTGTTAAACAAAGTTTGATTCCTCAAATGACATTTTTAAAGTGACATTTCTGGTAATTTGTTTCAGAAATTTTATATTTATCAAATTCTTAAGTGTATATTATGCCGAAAATGTGAGATTGGGTTTCAAGTTCTAAAAATATTTTCTTTTTAATTACATGTATATCCTAAAATAATATAACTGTAATTATTGTTTTTGAAATTTCAAAATAATGTTGGAATGATTGAAAACTTGCATTAAATGCATATTGATTATCACAGTAATACTTCATATTACAAATATTTGTCTTAAAATTGTGACATTTTTGAGTCTTTACTGCATATAATCATAACATGTATTTTATTGGTTTATTACATGTTAACATTTTTCAACAATTACAGCCATTCCCTGTCCTCCACCAATACATGCTGTTCCTAAAGCTATCTTCTTGCCCTGTCGACTGAAAAAGAAAAAAAAAAACACCTTTATTTTTACCCAAAACTGTCATTTATTCATCTATCACAAGTACCTGTGTAAAAGATATTGAAAATAATTCTGATTTCATTTATATATAATCATGATCTTGGCAACTAAAATAAGCTGTAGCTGGCTTACAGTCTAAAATATCCACAACAAATCACTTTAAAAGACAAGAAAAACCCCTTATTTACTGTCTGATTCAGGTCTGTTGTAGCATTAGTTTTTCAAGGTTCTAGAAGAGAAATAAGTAAAGTTTGTATAATGGCATATACTGTTATGACATATGCAATTTGTTGTAATTAATGGACACCTAAACAGATGCCATCTTAGCTGGATATAAAATGCAGAGCATTTTAAATGTTAAGAGGTATTATATATGGTAACACACAGTTACACATAATCACATAACACATGACAAAAGTAACCATCACTTACTGTAATTCATGTACAAGATGACCTGTAATTCTAGCTCCTGATGCTGCCAATGGATGTCCGAGTGCTATAGCTCCACCATTCATATTAGTTATTTCTGGATTTAGTCCTAGTTCTTTTTCAACAGCTAAATATTGTGGTGCAAATGCTTCATTTACCTAATAATAATGCATGTATACATGTATATAATACATCATATATATCATACAAGTTAATGGTAAGCTCTATAAATCTAATGATAAAAATTGTTTTTGGAGCCCCTAAATGTCACTTACAGGTTAATCTCACATACAAACCCTAAACAATACAGGACAAATATTTCTAATTCATAATAAATGATGGGGATACATAATGAGGATTGTCTTCTATACAACTAATGTCATTTTCCTTTCTTTAGTAGAAACAAATTGTTTCAGAATCTAATCCCCTGGATAGATCTGTGGTATTAAGATTCAATCAGAGGTGAAATTAAAATAAACTTTTAAAGCTTAATTTACATTATGCTACTTTTTTGTTAAGATGCTAAATAACACACCAAGCCAGTATAAGCAGACAAACATACCACTCTCCCAGTCACATTATCCTGACACCAGGTGCTAGTACACCGAGTCAGCATGCTGCAGACAAGCATACCACTCCCCCAGTCACATTATCCTGACACCAGGTGCTAGTACACCGAGTCAGCATGCTGCAGACAAGTATACCACTCCCCCAGTCATTTTATCCTGACACCAGGTGCTAGTACACCGAGCCAGCATGCTGCAGACAAGTACACCACTCCCCCAGTCACATTATCCTGACATCAGGTGCTAGTACACTGAGTCAGCATGCTGCAGACAAGTATACCACTCCCCCAGTCACATTATCCTGACACCAGGTGCTAATACAACAAGTCAGCATGCTGCAGACAAGTATACCACTCCCCCAGTTACATTATCCTGACACCAGGTGCTAGTACAGCGAGTCAGCATGCTGCAGACAAGTATACCACTCTCCCAGTCACATTATCCTGACACCAGGTGCTAGTACACCGAGTCAGCATGCTGCAGACAAGTATACCACTCCCCCAGTCATATTATCCTGACACCAGGTGCTAGTACAACGAGTCAGCATGCTGCAGACAAGTATACCACTCCCCCAGTCACATTATACTGACACCAGGTGCTAGTACAACGAGTCAGCATGCTGCAGACAAGTATACCACTCCCCCAGTCACATTATCCTGACACCAGGTGCTAGTACAACAAGTCAGCATGCTGCAGACAAGTACACTACTCCCCCAGTTACATTATCCTGACACTAGGTGCTAGTACACCGAGTCAGCATGCTGCAGACAACTATACCACTCCACCAGTCACATTATCCTGACACCAAGTTGATTCAGTCAATACTCTGCAGTGTACCAGACCAAGAAGCAGTATCTCAAATATAGTCTTATGTATGACCCAGCCAGGATTTGTATAAAGGAACAAAATATCATGGAAAATCAATATTGTCCTTTGTATTCTCATAGTAAAGTTCCATGCAAAACATGATTAAAATTTTGTTGTTAGTTATTGGAGAGGGAAGTTTATGAAATAAAAGAATTTCTGATAGTGAGAACTGTAAAAACTACTTTTTTTCTTGAATAATTTTGAAAGATTTAAACAATGAAAGTTTTTCAACACATATACATATATCATAAGGCAGGGCTAACGAGTGTGTGATGATTTACTAAAATTGATCATTTAAACATTTTAAATTTATTAAGGAAATCTTTAATACATCAATCTTGTTACCTTATGATTTCAAACCAAACTGTATCAGCTTAATCATGCTACTCATTTGTAAATACCTTGAAAGGGGGAGGTCATGGGTTTAAACCTGCCTGGGTCATACATACAAAATGAAAATTTGAGATACCACTTTCTCACCTTGCACTTAACATTAGGAGAACAGAGTACTGACAGGTTCACCAAGTTACAGGAAATTGGACTGAGGAAGCAATATGCTCGACTCTGGCCGTACCAAAACACGTCAAAATACAGGCTAGTACACAGCAGACAATAATACCCACTTACATCTCACACAAACATGGACTTGTTCTTATATTAATCAACAGATTATAAATCTTGCCCTTATCACATATACATGTAGATGAAAAATTGCTGATGTGATGTTAACTACATAACAATAAAAACAACAATGTTTGTTACTAGCCTGATTAATATCCTACCTCTATAATGTCCATATCATTAAGAGATTTGCCGGCAGCTTGAAGTGCAGCTTTACTTGAAGGAACTGGACCAATTCCCATAATCTTTGGATCACAACCTGTGGTACAGTAAACAGATTTATATGTACATGTATATGATAAAGTTCACTACATATATTATATAGATAATAAAGTTCACTACATATATTATATAGATGATAAAGTTCACTACATATATTATATAGATGATAATGTTCACTACATATATTATATAATTATATGATAAATTTCATTACATGGTATATTATACATGTATATATGATAAAGTTCATTACATATATTATATATATATGATAAAGTTTATTACATATACATGTATTATATATATAATAAAGTTCATTATATATATATTATATATATGATAAAGTTCATTACATATTTTATATATATGATCAAGTTCATTACAAATATTATATATATGATATAAAGAGAATCTATTACGAGTTTGAGGTCGAGATGGGGAAATTCTGATGGAGTGGTAAGATTTTTCATCTCAAACTAGGCTCTGCTGACATAAAACACATTTTTTCTGATTTAATTTGGAAATGACGTTTTCAATTAATTTCATTGGATGAGAAAAAATGACAACCCCCCCCCCCCCCTTCCCTCCCTGATCACGGATTCCAAAAAATGAATGATTTAGTATCCTAGCCGACATACGTTTTTTTTTGGTTTTTCTTTTCATAAAGATTATTTGTGTATATTCATTCACAGAGTCATTGATATTAATTTATCTATTCATGCACATTTCGATACAGTTGATATGCAAATATGGAAATAACTGAATTCCTCTGCAACACTGTGTGTGTAGGGGAAGCGGTTTTATTTATTATTCATTTATTTATTTTTTGTTAGTGTTGCTTTCTTTTCTTCTCTGAAATGTGGGATTCTAAACTGAATTAAATAAAACCAGACATGCATTTTAACACCAAGATTTTGCTGTGCTGTAAAGGTCTACTTCTTTGGAATGCAAGTATAAAGTAGTGCTCAAGAAAACTGACATTTTACATAGATACGGTGTGTTAGTTACCAAACCATGACATAACTAGAAAAGTCTTTGACTTGCCTACATAATAAGACAATTTGTTTATATTAACCATGGAATGGTCAAAGCAGTTAAACAGACAGACTTATTGAACTATCAAAGACAGAAATTTGAACCAAAAACCCCATCCTAACCATTTGAAAGACAAATACATATGGTTAGTTGCTGTGTCATGTTGGATATATAAATCACATATAATATAAATGCCTACTTAGGAGTATCCTCCCAATTATCTATTACTCCATGTTACAGTCAAGCGTCATTTATTCCAAATTACTCATTTGATGTGTGACAAATAATGAATAAAGACTTTTCAATATCTATTAGAAGAGTTTTAAACAAAAATAAGATTTCTAAAGATGATTCTCATGATAAACTGGATAAAATAATTATTTAAATTTACCTGAAGTACCATATGACACCAGTCTGGCTAATGGTTTAAGATTCTGACTTTTAACAGCTTCTTCACTAGCTAGAACTAATGCTGCAGCTCCATCACAAACTCCCTATAAAACAAGATGACAGGATAATTATGAACATGACACACTCACAAAGTCTCTTTAATTAAATTTGTATGTTATAAATTATACCAATATTTTAATCATCAAAATTTTCTCAAATGACTTGACACACTTTTTAGAAATAAAGATGACCAAGCAGTGTAATTTCCTTAATTTAATTATTGCACCATTGTGGTAGACTGTACAAATAACAATAATTTAGCAGCATAACTATGTACATGTTAAAATGGCACCAATGCAGCAGCCTGTCCACAAGAGGTCTTGATAATTTAACAATAAAAAGCATGTTTAAAAAATGCCTTCTAAGATTCAGCCACATAAGGCCCATAACTCTGCATACACAGGGTTGTCATGTCTCAGTGTTGTACATAACAAAATACTCAGATATAAGTGTATGTGTACTATGTCAGTTTAGGCTTTAATTCTTTGGAAGATATAATCAATATAACCTGAAGAAAGAATGATCCGTATAAACAGTACCCGAAAATGTGATTCCTATACAACACCTAGCTTTGCTTCATGATCAGAATTAATAAAAAGAGTATTCTTATATAATCCCTGCAAGACAACTTGCCTCTAAAGACAATGTAGATAAACTTTGCTGGTAGGATATAATTAGCTAATAATTCAAGAATTAAATTAACAAATATCACAAACAGCCTTGAAGAAATAAATCAAGTTAAATGTCCTTGTAAAAATAATTTTACAAATTTTATATTGAGCTGAACTACCACTATGTGAAATAAAAGCAGAAACTTTTCCATACAGCAAATCATTTATAGCAAAAAGGCAATAATTAATCAGATATCATTCCTAAAGATGGAATGATATTCATTTCCTTAAATTCTATAGTACTCATAGGAAATCTGAGCTCTTGTTGTAAATATTATTGAGAGATCAGAGTCTACATACAGAGGCATTCCCTGCTGTAACGGTTCCATCTTTTTTGAACACAGGTGGAAGTTTAGCTAAAATTTCTGGAGTTGTTTGGGGTCTCGGATGTTCATCTACTTCAAATGTTTCTGGGCCTAAAATAAACATATATGATTAATAAACATAAATTCAAAAAATAAATAAGCAATTGTACAAATTGTGCATCACCAAAGCAATGCTAATCTCCTTGTTTTTTATCTAAGTACTAATGCAGAGACAGTCCTGCTTTCATTTTCACAAAGCTTTACATTAACTTTGCAGTTAGATATTTGAAATTTTAGGAACAAAAAAATTAAAACTAAGCCAATGAAGCATATAATATGGGTCAAAGTGATTTAATTTATTTCCAATGCACAAAGGATCTATGTGTACCAACAAAGTTTCAAGATTTTGAAATGCAAAGTATTTGTACATGTAGTATCAAAAGAAAAACAACTTATTTGAAATACATTGTAAGTATATTAAAATTATCCTAAGTCAATGAAAAACATGGGTCCTAGTGAACTATACAGAATTACAAAGAAAATTCTTTGAAGTTTCCTGACTCCCAAATGTACATGTATACAATGTACAGTAACATTTTTTTTAATCTTGCCTAAGTTCATATAGCATGAAATATGGGTCAAACGGACTTGTACTTAAATCAAATGCATTGAATTTTTCATTGATATGTGTGTACAAATAGATTCATAACTTAAAAAAAAAAAAAAAAAGCACCAAAGGAAGACAACATATTTATATTGAAATATCCTAAAAGTAACAGTCTACTTTAACAGGTTGAACAGTGGCCATCTCCGATGATGACCCTTATTCTTGCATCCACTGAGCCAGACAATAACAACAGTATTTTAAATAAAGATAAATGCAGTGATAACTGTTATTGAATCACTAAAGTATGTAAAAAAGAACACCTTTTATTAACAGTCTGAATGTGGATGATTTGTATTGTTTTGTTTTTCTCTTTGTATTTGATTAAATCTACTATAGATTTTATAATGATATATTTAATAACTTTAAATAATGATGAGTAACGGGCCAGAAATAAACTGATATTAACATTATATAATTATATATAAGTTACCTTTCTTTCCCTTTAGTGTTATTGGTGCCATTTCAGCAGCAAAAACTCCAGCATCATTGGCTTTAAGAAAAGGAAATATACATTTAAAACCATGTCAAACAAAATAAATTTTTTTAAAAGACATGGTGGGACATTTTCTTCAAATTTCGCTTTTACTAATTACAATAAAGCTGTAATTGTAACAAACATATTTATATATTTCTTATTATTCATAATTATTGCTTTTAAGAAAGTTAAACATTCAAATGTAAATTTATCAAAGTGACAAAAACCCAGAGTAAGCTATGATCAACTTCCAAAAAATAAAAGGATAATTCATATATGAAATGGAGCCTTGGTGGCTAAATGTCCAAAGCCTGTACTTAACCTATCACAGTACTTCTCAACACCTAGGTTTGAATCCCACTCAGGCAGTGTTAGAAGTCTGTCGAGTCATTTTCTGGAGTTTGGTGGTTTCCTCAACCATTCCAGATTTAACTGACTCAATTTAAGTGAAAAAATCTTGACTGGGGTATAAAACATTGTTGCTACAATCCATCTACACAAAAGACAAGGGCAATCTGGTTAAAAATGAAAACTACAAGGGTCATATTCATAATCATCTTCAAATTATCTTGAAAGTTTGGCATTGTAACAGAGGAGAGATAGCTGTAACAAAATTGTACTTGGCTTTAGTTAACACAACCAAGAACACAACCGGACCGATGTACAATACAAATTAATAAGATAAACAAACAAACAAGACATGACAAACACTTAATGATATATATGAATCTTTGGACAAAACATCCATTTAAACATGTAACATGAACAAAAAACACCAGACGTAAAATACGAGTGTGTATAACTGGTCTGGACATGCAAGTACTTAGATTAAATGGTGCAAGATATCTATCACTTGGGAAAGGAACTTAGGTGCAAGATATGTCAACTGGGAGAGGAATTAAAGGAAGATAGATTTATAAAAATGATGAAGGAGAGAAAAAGACTAGAAAGAGCTAGTGAGAAAATATGATATACACAAAACAGTACAGCCTTGAAGGAAGAAATCCGAGCCTTGTCAGCTGAGAGTTACAAAAAGTAGGAAGTACTTGGTGCTTCACATACTCTTATAGAAGAAGTCCGAAGCCTTGTCAGCTGAGAGTTACAAAAAGTAGGAAGTACTTGGTGCTTCACATACTCTTATAGAAGAAGTCCGAGCCTTGTCAGCTGACAGTTACAAAAAGTAGGAAGTACTTGGTGCTTCACATACTCTTATAGAAGAAGTCCGAGCCTTGTCAGCTGACAGTTACAAAAAGTAGGAAGTACTTGGTGCTTCATATACTCCTATAGTTTATTATTATCTAATTGGAACTTTGTAAAACTTTGAAATACATTGCATATTAAACAACACTAAGCGGTTAAAATTGAATTACTGTACAGTGTACACTCAGCAGTGCAAATCTGAAAACTTTTGGCAAGGATTTGTTACTGTTTAAACAGTCTCTTATATACCACAAAAACAAATATTAAAATTATCAGGCAAGGAATGTTTGAAAATTTTCTAACGCTGAACTCAGCAGTATCATCAAGCAAGAGGCAACTGACTGAGAAGTGTAGTTAAGTTATCATTGGAATTGTTGAAAACAATAGTACTTCATTATTTTTAATGAGTGGACATTTTTACACTTTTCCTGAGATAAGCTTTCAAAAACAACAGAAGCACAAGGGTATGTTTCGAGAACTGGCTGGTAAATTAAAAAAATAAAATACCATCTTTCCATCGTTTTTGTGAACGAAAAGCAAAATTATCACAGTCCTCTCTCGACAAGTTATACTGCTTCGCTAATAATTCACCAGTGATTGCCATTGGCATACCAGTATAAGTGTCCATCATACCTCCCCATAAGGTGTCTTCAAGCTAAACCAAGCCAACAACAAAAACAGTAACAAACACGTCAAATTATAAAAATACTTAATCATGGAGAAATCTTAAATTCTTAAAGAGGATGGTATACTGTAGAACCTTGATTTCTTAGACACCTCTTTTAATGCCACTTTTCATACATCCTATTCACCTTTTTTTTTTTTTTTTTTTTTTTTTTATTTGTAGGGGGTATTAGAGATTTTATTTTATTTTCATGGGTCCGCCTTTAAATTTCTAAAATTTCTAAAATTTTTATTTATACCAAACTTTAACTGGACAGACCGTGACAGACCGTGACAGATGGTGACAGATAATCCAAGGTTTTACAAGATATGTGAGATCATGCACTACTCTGAAAGATAAAAAATTAGTCATATTCTGACAAGCAAACAGAACAATATCACTGTACCAATCTTCCATCGTGTTTGTGTCTTTAAGGCATAGTCATCACAATCCTGTCTGGATATATTATACTGTTTAGCTAGATTTTCAGCTGTAATAGCCATTGGAAGTCCAGTATAGGAATCTGTTAATCCGCCCCATAATGTATCTTCTAGCTAAAATACATGTTAGTTATAACCTGTAATACAATCTTTGTTTATTTAAACAGAATTAAACATATTATTCAACAAGGTGCACATACATAAACTAAACACTTCTTTAATCTACAAAAAAACAAGTCTAGTAATAGAAACTCCTTGAATACTATATGGTTTTTATGTGTCACAAAAGAAAGATCTGAGAAACAGGTTACCCACCTCCATATTCATGTACAAGTACCTGTCATCAAGGTCAGATCGATCTTGTTTTTTAATAATAAATTACTGGTAAATTAACTTTATCATGTGAAACTAAATTCACAATTCATTAGAATAGATTCAACTAGAACTGTCTCTGAAGGAGACTAATACTCCCTGCTCCTGAACAAAATTATGTTTACGGCCAAACTCAATGTCTGTAAGTTGTAAAAAAATTAAGCATTCTATCTTATTAATTACAGGTACACAGGTTGTTATGATTCTTGATATCTGTGCATAGTTTCTAAAAAATTACACTGTACATATTAATAAACCTCCGGACAAATTGTATGTATCGCCAAATTGAAAGTGTGAAAAATTTCAAGTCTGGAAATGGTAATAAATCCACAAAATTCATCTGATCAAACTGATAATTGCAAGTACACAGGTTTTAATGATGTTTAACATCTATGCAAAGTTTCAGAAAAATTGGATCATATATAAGAATTAACTATGCAAAAACTGTGTCTACAAATGGACAAACAGACAAGGTGATTCCAGTATACCCCCCTAACTATGTTGCAGGAGTTATAAACATATATCAATTAGTAGCACATACTTGTGAAAACTTGAAGGGGGGGGGGGAGTGATAATACATGACAAAATGAAGTTTTTGTCGTGAAATTTTATATCTTCCGTGAGAAACTTTGTCTTGGAGACATATCCATTAACAATTTTGGTTATGTTCAATTTTTATTTTCAAATTAACAAAAGAACCATGTCTTCTTACATCAAACAAGTACCCTGAAGCTACACTAAAATATAATGTGCATAATGAACAAACAAATCTCAATCTTTACTGCATCTGTTGTTCCTTAAGATTATAATTAAATTACAGAAAGTTTTCCTCAATGGAGACTGATATTTTTGAGCATGTTTATTTATTTATTTTTTTTTGTGCTTTGTAAGTTAAAATGTCTTGAATTATTTATTGGGGGAGGCGGGGGAGGCGGGGGTGGGGTGTTCATGTCTTGTGGAAAACAGAATGCTTATTACATATAATTAGTAAAATAAAATGGTCACCAGACCATACTATATCTTGGTTTCTTCTGATGTTATTGTAACAAAGACTTCCTAAATGTCCTAAAAAGTCTGATTAAAAAATGATATAGTGTAAAACCTGTATAGATTAAAAGACAAGATAGAAGAACTCTATAGCAAGGTGGTCTTATAATATATAAACTCCTTCAGGTTGAGATACATGTATGAAGCAGAGACTTCAAACACTGTTTTTAATGGACAGGCGGTCTTTATATAGAGAGGTGAGCACTATGGCAGGAATTACTGTAGGTTTCTTTTGAACAGAAATTTAAATGAATTACATATGGCGTAAGTATAGTCAACACCTTATATATCACATCCTATTTCTTGGACACATGCAATGTGTACATAATTTTAACTGTTTCATTAGACAGAAACTATAATAATGTATGTTTCAAACAGAAAAATGTGAAAGTTTCTGATCTAGATCCAATTAATTTTTCAAGTGTAAATGGAATTTTTCATAAATCTATGAGATTGCATCAAATATTAACATAATTTAGTATTTGAGCATTTTAGACAAACCTAAATGCTAAATGAAATATTCAGTAAGGATACTTACTTTCAATTCTTGTCCTAATTTAGTTCCAAATCTTATACCCCTGACTGCATATGGAGCCTGACTCATGTTCTCAGTCCCTCCCACCAAAACAATACTGCTTTCTCCAAGCATTATTTCCTTAAAATGTAAGTGATTAATAATAATAGCATGATTATATATCTATAATAAAAAGAGAATGTCTTTTAATCTAATCAACATTCATTTTATTACGAATACATTCTGTAAGTGAAAATGTGGGATTTCTGAGTACAAGAACAATTGGCATAATTAGAAATTAAGTTATATATTTTTTTTCCACTTTTTGAATTTATTTATTTGTTTACTTATTTATTTATTTGTTTATTTATTTACTCACTTGCTTATTTACTACTTAGTTACTGTTCAAGCTATTTATCATATATCTGTAACTCAATGTACAGTATATGTATTGTAATAATGTTACATGTTATCCAGGGAGACTGGTTTATAAGAATTTTACTCTTGTTCCAGAATCCCTTATTATACTATTTGTAATATTTTCTGTATATGTTATTTATTTATTTATTTATTTAAAGAAATACTGTTTAAACTAAGTCATGTAAAGTTGATAAACAATTTATTATATGACACTCTACTTACAATGTCAAAACACAGCAAGATGATTCCCAAAATATCCAAACAATAACAAACTATGTAAAGCATCTGGTAAGTTTACTAAGCTGGTGGGTAATGTTATTGTAGATGATTCATACCTGAGCACCACTAACAATAGCTTGAAACCCGGAACCACAGAGTCTGTTAACTGTCAATGCAGGAGCAGCAATTGGTATACCAACATTTAGTCCGACATGTCTGGCTAGATATATAGCATCTGTTGCTGTCTAAAAATAGATAGAGCTAGGTTAAATACAAGAGAGAAATTTGATAAGGCCAAGAATTATATTTTTGGTTTGTTCCCTGTTGTCCATCCTATCCTGATGTTAATTGTTGGGCATATCCTAGAATTTTCATTGCAAATTTTCAACAAACATGGAATATTATGCTACATAATAAAATAGAAAGGAATTGAAATGAATGATGCAGACCTATTATATAATCCAAAAAAGCTTACTACCTCCTGTTTTCTTGTAAAAATCTATCTGGTCAGTTGTAGTAAAACTGTCAACCTTAATGCAAAGCATTAAAGGTAAAAATAAAATGATTTCAGGAAACACTTAGTGTGAAATTTCTAGATCATACATTAATAACAATACAAAAAATGTGTTTAATTCTTACTAATGATTAAATTCTAGTAAAAAATCACTAAAACTTGAATGTTTTCTTTGGAAATTTTGATAAGTAAATACTACACAATGATCTAAAATATTATTTCTGTCATGTGCTGATTTTGAATGCATTATTTTAATAGAAATTCAAAATCAGCACATGTCAGTTCAGCCAACAGACCATGTGATGAAGTTTGTTCAATAAGTGAAAAAAAAACAAACAAAACTTATTAAAATAATTTTACCTGAACCACATTTCCAACAATAACAGAGTTAACTTTTTCAGGATTAACATTTCCTGCTTTCAGGGCAGACTCTGATGCCACTTCCATCATTTTTGTGGCAGACATGCCTGTTAATTTACCACCATAGGTGCCAAAGGCTGTCCTTTTGGCAGCCACAATAAATACATTGGAAACAGCTGAAACAAACAAAGGCTAATTTTAGAGTATGCAATTACAATACATTCTGGATGTATTCATGAATAACTTAGCTAAATTTGAAAGACTGGATTGTACTTAAATGTATTTTTATAAACCAGTCAGAAAATCCAGTGTGACCAAGGTAAAACATTAATCATTGGCAAATGCATTGACAAATTTTCAAAGTGTTCAATTTTAATGACATGATTTGTTTATGGGAAACTTTGACCATTAAATCACCTCTGACTTGTTACAATTAGAAAATGAAGGAATAAATAAATAAGTATGTATTGATTGATATTATTTTATTTATCTATTATTATATTTTTGCCAGTAATACTTTCAATACCATAGGACTGAAACAGGAAAAATACAAAAGAAAAAAACTCAAATAAGAAAGAAAGGGTTGGATCATGGATCGAACCTGGGACATCCCAAAATATACATGATCATACACGCAGCAACCCAGTCCCCTATCCAGAGTATTTGTACAGCCATAGCGAAAGTCTTATTAGTTTCAAGGAGAAATCAGTTATTAAATTGTTACAGAAAAGAAGTTAAATTGGGCTCGTGGAATGAACCCGATATCTTGCAGCATTTAATTATAAATGTCATAAATTCAAATGTTCAACATTTCAGGTAGGCTAAACAAAAGTTCAAAGTCCACGGTTTGCCGTTAAGAAAATTATGTATGTAAGATAATTAAATGGAACTATGAAAATACGCCTTCTATTCGCAAAAATAATCAAAAATATTTCAAAATTCTTGTCTTTTTCTGTTTCTAACAACAAACGCGCCATTGACATCCCTTCACTTAGTTGTCGGCAAGACAAAATGAAACTACCTTTGGATAGAGCCATCTTGGTTGAAAAGACCGGATGTGTGTTTTGATTGGTCATATCTGACCCCAGTTTCAAAGTGTTGACAAAGTTCAAATTACATAGCTAAAAAGAAGCATTGAATAAGTAACTAACTTGAGACCATACCAAACAATAAAATTAATGCATAGGCTTCTTTTTTTACCACCCACTAAAATTTCAATTTCAACTAAAAATGATGAAATTAAGCCATTGTGAAAATTTCTGTAGATTCTATTGTTTTTTTTTTTTTTTTTTTTTTTTTTTTTTTTTTGCATAGAATATTTATAATGGGTAGGGGGATACAAAAGGAAGTAAAGTTTTATATATGGTTACTCGATCAACACTTCATGTTTATTAGATATAAACAAAATGTCTAACAAAGAAGGCAGTATTTACAAGATTCGTTGCTGCCCGGCGCGGCACTCTGTTGTCACTACCGTAACCTCGCTTATGGAAGGTCATTCGAATCATGATTGGCAGTATAAATAGATTCTACACTGTATATTATTACTAATTTTACAGTTTATGATGCGATATCGCGATCAAAGTAACAATTAACACATAACAGTTGAAAATTAACACGTTATTTATTAAAATATACGCGTAAAATTGAAAAATATATACCGAATAAAAGTAAAACAAAAGTAACACGTTAAAAATCAAAATTAATTTCTTTAAAACTGGCCATTTATATCTTTGGTGGTATGAGAAGAAAAACGAGACCCTAATGCAACGCATGAAATTGAGATAAGTTACAAAAAGCTGAACATGTGAAAAGTTGTTGTCGGTTTATATATTATGATGGTTAATATTTTTTCATAGAAAAAAATAAGACAATTTTAAAATACAGTGTCGATTTATTTCTTACTCATTCAATTCAGAACGATATCAGATATGACAAAAAAAAATAATAATAAAATTAGTAAATACTTGTCTGATAAAACAAAAAAATAACATTAATAAAAACTAACAACGAGAGTCTGTGGAATTTTTCAGACATTGAAAATTCCTAATCAAATTAGAAATAACTGATGATAATTGAGTTTTCTCTCTTTGAATGGACAGAGTCCGCAAGCAATAACCAAACAGTCCGCAATATCCTCACTATCTTTAACATGAAATGCACACACACACACACACACACACACACACACACACACTGAGAGAGAGAGAGAGAGAGAGAGGAGAGAGAGAGAGAGAGAGATCATCACTTCAGTAGACAAAAGCCCACGAGTAGACAGTAAATGGTTATAGATTTGGGAGTTTTGAGTGAAGTACATGTTTTATCAAAAATGTTTTTGGACTCATGTGTTTGTTGGCTACAATTGTGGGGAATACAAGTCATAATTAACATTGAGATATTGTAAAATTTAAAATCTTTGTTTACAGAAAACTGTCGTCGACGATGTGTAGTGTGCGATGCTAGAACAGGTGACCGCCACAGAAAACGTTTTCGAACTTGGTACAGTTCCTGTGATGTTGGACTTTGTATTGGTGACTGTTTTCGCACCTTTCACACAAGAGAAAACTACAGAAATGAAGTAGTAGTAGTAGAGGAATGAGTTCTCTATTATCTTACCTGGATTGAGCTTTGACAACAAATGACTATAAAAAAGTGTTCATTTTATTTTGGTGAAAAAAAAAGCATGCATCATATCAAATGACTATGAAAATGCGTAATTTAGCGTGTGTGTGTGTGTGTGTGTGTGCTATTGAACTATAGGTACATGTATATTTAGTACAAATATTTTTCCATAGACTATGCCAAGAGAAAGTGTTAAATGATAAATATATTAATTATATTATTGCTGTAATAAATTATATTTTTTTCAGGTTAAATTCTTTTAAGAATTGAATCTAATTTCATCAGAATATGACTTCACCGGACAGTGTCACACTGCGTAATTTTTGTAATGTCTTATTATCACTTTACACAAATAAAGTTAAAATAAAAATAGAATAACTAAAATAAAACAAAATATTTTTAACAACATATTTTCTTAAATCTTCTTTTTTAATAGTGAAGAAAGGTTTGTGAAATCAGACGATGAATAAGATGGTCAACAAAAGTTTAATTTTTACAAAAAATCGTCGAGAATAACAAGTGCGACAGATCTAATCGATGATGCAACGTAACTATGACGGATGGCTATTCGTTGTTGTTTTTTGAATCCCGGTCCACGGCAGCAAGAGGGTTAATGTCACTTTGTATGATATCCTGACTGAGCAAGATCTGATGGCGTCATTTCAATACGTAGTACAATATGGCATGTCAAACGTTGCAATATTCTATCTTTTACATTTGAATTCAATAATTATATATTTGGATTCATAAAAGTTTGTATTTGAATTCAAAATTCAATAAATTGATATTTGGATTCATAAAAGTTTGTATTTGAATTAAAAAAAAGTACATTTGAATTCAATAAATTGATATTTAACTGTATTTATGCGTACTAGTTACCAATTTCCGACTTTTTCATGTTTGTTTGGTTTTTTTCTAGAGCTTATTTCGAAAAATGATTCCAGAATTTGTTTATAAAAACCAATGTTACTCAATCGACGAATCTCATGCTGTCATTACCTTTGTGTCATGGCTGATTTTGAATGCATTTTAATAGAAATTCAAAATCAGCACATGACATTTGAAACATGTATAATAATATTAAGATATATCAGTTACTATTTACTAAAGCGACTTTAGAAATGATGTTTTTGGAAAAGCAAACTGTAAAATAATAAAACAAATTTTAGCTGAATCGCATCACGCTTCTAAATACAATTATTAAAACGATTTAGATAATGATAAAGAAGAAATGTACCTTTCTTGAAAACGTGATAAATTCGTCGGTTATATCTGATGAGATTATCATTTATGAATAGTAAGTACTATCGTAAGAACATTTTAAATAAGACATGAGAAGAAAGGTAAAAAGAGGGTACCTGTCTGAATCACGACTTGCTTCTAATAAAAATATAAATGAAAAAAGATTATAATTTAAAGATGATGACTGGTTTTTATCACAATTATTATTATTATTATCATTATTATGCCAAGTTCGAATTATTGCCATTGAAAAAACCCCGGAATATCCGGAGAAATATGCCTTATATTAGCGTGAATCGGGGTGACAAACTCTGTCTCACTATTTCATCTGCCCGAGTAAGTGCGAACGAGCGTTAACGTTAGGAAGCAATGTGATACGTGAGTAGATACTCCGTACACCTTCGACACCGAGGTGATTATATATTATCAGAAGTCCATGAATTACTTCTGATATTATTTATAATTTTATAATGACGTATAAAAATAGTAATAATAATAATGACCCTTAATGCATAAGTATTTTCACACACACACCCACACACACACACACCCACACACACACACACACACACACACACACACACACCTTTGCTACTGATCATGAAGACACATTTAGTCATGTGTGTACAACTGGTAAACTTTTATTTACAATAAACTTAAAAGAAGTTCAGTTTCTCACATAATTTTTAAAAATTTTTTTCAATAATATTTCTGCCTTATCTGTTTTTGAAAATACAATAAAAAGAACTTTGTAAGTATATAGCAAATAAGTATTTAAATAAGTAATAACTATTTTTCTTTATATATATATATATGTATATATATATTAATGAACGTTTACTCATATATATATATATATATATATATATATATATATATATATATATATATATATATATATATATATATATATAGGTGACCCTCTGTATAAAGTCTACCCGTCTAATAAGTAAGTAATTATAAGTAAGTAAGTAAGTAAGTAAGTAAGTAAATTTTTTATATAGTAATAATAATAATAATAATTTATTTTATCTAAGTGTCACATATATAAAATTCAAAGTTCACATACATACATGTATATAAAAACCATTTTAAAATTTTTATATCCGGCCACATATGACCTATGAGACACTACATATTGTATCTATAATTAAAATACATGGGGAAAATATAAAACATACATTTGTTCATGGCACTAAAATATTTGGTTATATAAATTAGTTGGCCATGAGTATAAAAAGTAAGGCTGCTAGTCACCGCTTAAAACATCATAAATAGGCATTAAAACATCTACGTCTGGTGATCATATTGAATAAAAAGATACCAAGTTTTTGTTGTGACATGTCTATAAATAAGCATATTATAAATATCAAATCACATTGCTATAGTAACCAATGTATGATACACCCGGCCCAATGGACCTGTAAGTCACTTTATATTTATATACATCAGAATTAAAGGCGTGATTTGGAAATAGTCTTCACGTATTTAAAATGCTGCGAGTATGAATTTATCTGACTGTGAAGAAATGTTTATAATTAAAGTAAGCAAGAATATCATCATCATCTAGATGTGTAATGTTCCAATTCACGTTGGCATGATTAAACAGAATATGTCTTAAAGAAGAATAAAGTTAACAGTAAAGTGAAAAGTGAATTTTGTTTTCAATTTGGCCACAGTTGCATAAATACACAGTCTGTCACAAACTAGTTCGTTTCGATAACGTCCTGTCTCGAAACTAATAAGTCCATTTTGCTCAGTCCCTTGAGTGGTCTTTACACACACACACACACACACACACACACACACACACACACACACACACACACACACACACAAGGAGAAGTATAACATACAAATAATTAAGTACCTTTAAAATGGATGTGTGAAACAGAATATTTGTAGCTTTAAATCGTGTAATAACCAATTAATCCGGGGATATACAACCTTAAATAAACATTAATAATAATAATAATAATAATAATAATAATAATAATAATAATAATAATAATAATAATAATAATAATAAAATAATAATAATTATATGTATACGATAAAAACCGATTAAACGCCCTGATTATAGATCTCTTAACAAACATTTGATATGATGACAAAGTATACTTGTGCTTTATAGAAAAGTAAAGAGGATACGTAGGTATTTTATATAATTATTCCTGTAGGAGGAAATACATTCCATCTACGTATTAAGCAGGATTCCTAATCCTAGATTATTCTTGAAATGATGTCTTTTTGCGGCTATTGCAAGTTAATATTAATAAAATGATAATATATAAGTGATTTTTAAAGAGATCAAAATATTAACAATAAATTATTCCCATGTGGTAGAAATTGCAATGGCTTAATAAAAGAACTCCATTTTCATGATCATAAATAACAGCATGGAATCTAAAGCTTAATATTGATGAGGAAAAAACCAACAATCCACTGGGAATCGATGTAAATATGTTCACTATAATAAATGAAGTCTGATAAAATGTTATCGCATGACGGATGGTGATGTTGTAATCGGTCAATTTTATCGTTTAATGAACAGTTTTGTTCTAGCTTGATATATTGAATTGGCTGGAATTCATTAACCGTTTCTAAATTTTATGTTTTTATTATCACAATTGCTCCAGTTTTCAATTGATGTGGCATAGACACGTTTCCCGGACATATTTTGGATGCCGGAGCAGAAGCCACCTTGTGTTTTTTCTGCTGCGTTTCATAATCTAATTTCAATTGACAGAGTTTACATCCCTTGAAATTTACACCCCGCGAGACACAATATTAATTGACAAATTGTACCATTACACATTGTCTCAAAATAATAGGGGCATTGTTTGTTTGTTGTATTGTTTTTAGCGTCAGTCTGGAAGTGGCCGTTGGATAGTCCAGGTCACAATTCCGACAAAGAATAATTTTCCTCATATTTAATTTAGTTTTCATGTTTATTTCAAAAGTTTAAATTTGAGCTAATTCCCCCGCTTTTACAAATTGGTGAGAGAAACCGGGGTAGTTTGCCGCAATTTAATGCGTAAGTCAAGCTACAACACAAGATCCTGATACCATCACAGCTAATTTTCAAGTTTTGCAGTTATGGTTCAAAATGAACATATTAACTAGATGGACATATTTGGACTATTCTCGTCGAAATTATTGCTACAGGTGTGGATTTCGATTCAACTCTAGACATTTACAATCATGTAAGGCTAGACATGCATCTTGTTACAGTTGTGGGCGTGTTAGACATTATGTACGCTGTTGCTTGTCATGCGGTGGTCATAATCGGACTAATTACAGTCAATGGGTGCCGCAATCAAACAGTGTATCAGTTGCTCCACACGTTAAAGATCAGAAGAGAAAACGAAAATCAAGAAAACGAAAGTCATGTGACAAACAAAGACTAGCAAGGTATTCTGACTCTTCTGTTTTCAAGCGTTGATAAAAATGATTTACTGCAAATGTTTTATGTAAACTGTACTCAAGCTAATAAGGAAAATATTCTCACTGACCAGTTAAATGTAACTTATAACGCTATCAAAACACTGAAAAGAAAAAATGAATAACTTCATGTCCAGTGTCAAGAACAAACAACTTTAAATGTGAACTTGTATGAACAGCTGTCTAGTACAAAACAGGAATTTCAAAGTGTAAAATGCAAGTACGACCAGTCTGTTCAAGAAAGTGTTCAAATGCGGAATATTATCAAACAACTACAAGAACAGAGAAACGATCAAGTGAAAAAGACAAGAATTTAAATTACAAGTAAAACAATTAAAATGTAAACAACAGGAAACAACTTCCCTAAAAAGTAAAATGGAGGAATTAAATGAGGAAATATTTGGACTACAAATTAAAAATGACAGATTGTCTGAAAAATTAAATTGGGTTTTCGAACAAAATATGCCGTTTTCCTCTAAAAGAGATGCACTCAAAGATGAGATCAACCAAATTCAACGGGATCACAATATCGGGATTACTAGCACCACAAGGACAAGACATCAACCGGATACTCCATATGTCGACTCCGACGGCAATCCAATTCACGTAATTTCGTCTCTCGCTCTGTTATCTCCTAATGTGCATCTTAAACATCCAGAAAGACTTTACAAAAATGTTGTGTACAACTCATGATAAACATTGTTTTTATAATTATTCTAAGTTTGGGGACCAAACTTTTCGGAGAGGAGAGATATCTCTCTCAGTATCTTTTTGTAATGGACGAAATTCCTAAACTTTATTTGCGATCTATAATTTTTTATTCGGACAGTATTGTTTTTCATACAGGTAAAGGCTTAATTATTTAATCCCGATTGAGATTATTTTACCTGAAGGCGGCCATATAGACAGTAACTTTCTTTGTTTTGAACATTCCGGAAAAATATGACTTTAATTGCTTAATAGATTTATAGTGCATTAACATAATTGTTACCTTGACCACCGGGTATTATCCGATGGCGTTGTTTGTTTGTTGTGTTGTTTTTAGCGTCAGTCTGGAAGTGGCCGTTGGATAGTCCAGGTCACAATTCCGACAAAGAATAAATTCCCTCATATTTAATTTAGTTTTCATGTTTATTTCAAAAGTTTAAATTTGAGCTAATTCCCCCGCTTTTACAGATTGTTCAAGAACTTTATTGTGGTTTGTTGGCTTTGACAGACCAGTTCTTGTCTGTTCTTTCAACAGGCCATCAAAAACTACATTTGATTTTATAAGCTCTATCTCAAAATGTCATTATAACTGTATATCAGCCAGGTGTCTATTTATGCTATTAGAATTTTATTTGATTGATTTCTTCGATTTCATTTTGTGTATTTTAAAAATTGAACCGTTCTTGTATAATTTCGTAAATGCGTTTTCATGCTTGTCTCGAATATAAACAAAAGTGGCGTGGCAGCCATGTTTGTTTACTTGTTTACCTATGGAAATGTAGTCAGGATTGTGTAGTGTATTTTATATATATTCATACCCGGAGTGATAAGTTTTTTTTTCGTTCATTGTCAATTATGAACGCAACGGCTCTCAAGCTTGCAGCTATAGGAATTTCACAAGAAAATATAAATAAATAAACGTAATTTTTGACGGCGTGTTACCGTTCTTGTTGCAAATACAAACAAACTTAATGATTCCCTTCGTGCTCACAAACGAAGAAATAATCACTTACAGTGTCTGCGCGATCAAATTAGATTTGCAGGTAAAAAGTAATGGGACAGTCCCGTTCTTGATGCATACACAAGCAGATAAACGTACAGAGTGATGACGCGTTCCGTTCGTGTTGCACATACAAGCAGATAAACGTACAGAGTGATGACGTGTTCCGTTCGTGTCAAGTTGCACATACAAGCAAATAAACGAAAGAGTGACGACGCGTTCCGTTCGTGTTGCACCTACAGGTAAATAGAACAGGTAAATAAGAGAGACGGCGAGTTTTAAATGGTTAATTATTTGGAAAACTATAAACTTTATCAATAGATATGCATGTAAGAATGTTATTTGTATTGATATAACGATATATAGTTAAAGGTCATGGTTCAAAGGTCAAAGTCATAGTGACATGAGAATACTGAAGATTAAGTTATTGGCAATACACACCAACACTCACACGGTTTTTTAGCTGTGCGTTTTCTCCGCTTGCCATGTAAATGGGGTAAATGTCAATGGTGAAGGCCTAGTTTTTTTACCTTTGTGTTTTTGCCACTATTTTGTGGTTTTTTAATAATTATATTTCAGGGTAGATTTATAACTTATTTTACATTTTGTAGCACTGAAATGACCTTTAAAATGATGTTATGAGTTTTTTACTTTAACTCCTGTCGTACCCTGATGATATTTTCATGCAGGTTTAAAGTTTTAATGCTTTGTAGTACTGCTTCAAAAACACAGTCAAAGGTCAAGGTCATGAAATTTTTAACGAAATTATCTTTCAATTGCTGTATGTATACTGTCATGTGCTGGTTTTGAATTTCTATTAATATAATGCATTCAAAATCAGCACATGACAATACTATATGTAAAATTTTGACATTTGGATGTTCGATTTTGATTTTTCCTAAGAATAAACTTTAAAATTAGTTTAAGGTTAAAATTAAGTTTATGGCTTAGTTTTTTCATTTCTATTTTTGCAACTATTTCAGCTGATTATAGATATATGTGGCTACCCTTAAATATTATAGACGCAGAGTTCTTTGGAAATGTAATATTTAAGCAATAAACTATTGCGACGGTGCGCCTAAATTTGTTGGAAATTTTGATATTAACTTTAACTAATATAAGCGTTCATTGTACTTTTGCAGATATGTTGGGACATGTTTTAGGCCTCTTGTTACAGTTTTAGCACTAACTTAGATATTCTAATAATATACATTTTAGGGACCACGCTGTAAAATATGAGTGTTTAAGAGACTCCCGTTAAGGTTTTTTGATATCACATCCAATGCACTGTCAAATTCGGGTGCTAACAATAGTCTCATTATCCGTTTTCTTCTCAGGGCTTTCACTTGGATTGATTTGGGGCCGAAATTGAACCCCATTCCCAATGTAGAAAAGTTTTTTTTTTTTTTTTTTCAATTGGAACCTAGATTTTTCCCAATTCCACAAAAATAAATTGTTGTGACATCATATCGATTTGTTAACATTCATAATACGGGATAAAACCTCCGAGTACTTATGATTTGCTGTAAAACAGCATATACATGCAGAATTTTAAAGCTGTGGTTGCTTTTATATGAATGGTAATTAAAAAGTTTGTTCAGAAAGATAGTTATTATATAAAATAATCTTTAATAAAATAAATATAGTTAATAAGGCAATTATTAAATAATTTTAAGACTATGTTTGATTGTTCCCAAAATCAGTCAAAACGACGCTAATTTTTCCCAATTCCAAGGGCCCCGGCCCCATTCCAAAATGAGGTATGAGAGTTCCTGCTTCTAATCATATTAGAATATATATTCATCTCTCTCTCTCTCTCTCTCTCTCTCTCTCTCTCTCTCTCTCTCTCTCTCTCTGAAAATCTAATTTTGCATATTTGAACATAACCTTTTACTTGGCAATTGTATAACGTCTACTACAAGAGTATAATACAATGAGCTATATAAGCTATATATAGTTCTACACAAGCCAGGTTTCTTTTTGTTAAATAGCGGGATAGATCACGATTTCATTATCATGTAGCTTTAACAAAGAAAGATGCATTGACTGACTGAATATCCCTTGGACAATGAAAGACTGGTAATGAATTAAGATTACAGATATGTTCTAAGAATAGCTTCAGCAACGTTATAATAATGCTGTTAATGACAGAATGCCAATTTATGAATGAATCAGTATGGTTTTTTAATGACAGATAATAAATGGATGATCATACACAATTATGTTAGACCATATCAGGTGTGTCAGAGTTCGACAAATCTAAAAGCTGCTTGTTATAATTGTATTTCAAATTAAACTTCTTGCATACAGGTTCTGCCTCAATTGAAATGTATCAGTAACAGTTATGTCAAAACTTTGTCGGTAGTATTTGAGTAAGTGACTGCCCACATTAATCCCAAAGTCAATTTTCTGATATCTTGTTATTAGTTAAAAACTGTTCCGAGCCCAAAAGCCCCATGTTGTTTAGAATAGGTAAAATATTAAAGTATTGACACCAGCCAGCCTTTTAAAAACACTCAAAATAAGAAGGACTTTCTTGCTGTTATTACCAGTATATTGCATCACATTACTACCTTCCCTTAGTAATCTAATGCAATATATGAAGTAAGCAATTAAATAGGGTTTGTGGCGACGCCCATGTTAAAACATGCCGATAAAACGTACACTATTGTTATAGATTGTATGGTTGTTTGACATATAATCCTATTTTGATACGGCAAGTCAAGAATTCAAGCCAATTATTTCTATTGATGAGGAAAAATTTTCTTTCTTGCTAACTGAATCGGGATTAATTACATGTATACACATTTACAGCTGATCTAAAAAAAAGTTTGAAATAGCGTCATGCCAAGGTCATAATAGATGTACTAAATAAATACGTCAATCTTATTTTACAACATATGTCAGATACAAACGTCATAGCCTTATTCATTCGCCGCTGCTGAAACTGCACACATTCACTCTACATACCTTTACGACATTCATGACGATTTTCAAAATTTGCGATCTGCATGAGGCCAATAAAATTGTCATAATAACTTTAAAACGGACTTCCATCATTAATTCTCGTTATGTCTATAATAGCATTCTCTATGACTAATCTGTGTGAGCAAAAGTATCAGTTATTTTTTTTATCATTGATATGAGCATTAATATCATAAAGTCTACTTTATCACAAGAGTAAGGAGGACTGCATCTTTTTAGGCCGGTTATCAATTCGATTTATACACATATTTATTGCCTAGGAACAATTTGGAACAAATTATAAAACATAAATGTGTCTATTTATAATATTATAGCCATGATTTGAATAGTCAAAACCACTGTAAGTATCCGGTATGACCTGTGGAAATAGAGCTTTTTTGCTTTGATATCAAGCAATAGTATATAAAAAAAAAAACAAGAAAACAAAATAAAGACCAACATATATTCGGATTAGTTATTTTACAATAACTGACTTCGGACGGGCATTGGAGTCAATTACCAATGGTTAGTTTACAGTTCAATCAGAGGACAATAAACAATTTAGTCTATTACAGTTCAACCAGAGGACAATTAACAATTTAGTCTATTTTACAATAATCGGTATCTAAATTGTTCCATGAAATACTCGAAAATCGATATAAATCAAATAAAAAAATGAAAAAAATGAAAATTTCGATCTAGTAAGCTTCTTTGTATTAAGTATTTTAATGCAGAAATTCAATTCTGTCAGTCTATACATGCTTGATTAAGCAACACGATATCAAAATGGTATATTACACAATGTTAAATACGTGATGTATCCAGCTATTAAAATAGAAGACTTGCGTATGTGTAAGATTATATTCAGCAAAGTCATCGAACTGTTCATGGCTTTGTCGTTAATCAGGATATCCATAATGTGTATAAAATTAACACGCACCTGCTTATATGTGTTCTTTATTAAAATACACATGTTCTTTTGTCCTCAAAATTTACGTACACATGTTCGTATGTCTTAAAATGTACATATACACACTCGATATCTTTAATATTTACATACACGAGATCGAATGTTTATAAATATGTGCTAGAATGACTTTTTTATTTACATACGACAGATTCATATAAATATTTAAAGGAACAATATAAAATTACGCATTCAATATATGAGTAGCGCGTGTATATGATGTTTTGTATAGTAAAAAGAAGACAGTCATAACCAACAAGACTGATTATGTCGTGTTAAAATTAACTTCATATCGGGGGATACTATAAATCTGTTAATGAAAGCCTATACGTATAAGTAATGTTATATGTTTGACCGACGGTAAACTGATATTCAATAGTTTTCTTACCTAACTAGCAGCAAAAACCATATTTTCATTTCATGCATCAAATATAGAGAAAATAATACTAGTATTCTACATAACAAAGCATAACATCATAATCCTAGGTTAAATGGGGCCCCCCTGGCTGAATGGTCTCAAGCGAGCGCTAACGGATCACATCATCACAGTACCTTGAACAGATCCTAGTGTCAGAAAATTTGTAAGTGTATGTTTTTCTCCGGACGATACGGTTTCCTCAACGAGAACAGACCAAAGAAAACTTGCGTAAGTGGTTCGAACGCAACCAACTTCTAAATCAATTAAACTCTTGTTTGATCGATGTCATTGTATGACAAACTTATCCTGGCTATATTTGATTTTCATAGATATGTCAATGTTCCTTTCATCCTGAAACTTGATTTTGCACGCTATGGATGTAGCTAGCTTGACAAGAGATGCTTACTCTTCCGGATCACTCGACCTCACTTTCTTGATGGAAGTTCACGTAATTATCTGAATTAGTCAGATTTCACTTTGCTTTTGGGATTGGGATTTGCACATGGACTTGTATGTTTGTGTTTGATTTCAAGTGGCTTAAAAATTGAAGTGTTTACAGATGACAGCTATCAGGATGCTCAGATTTCAATCCAGTATTTACTGTAGTTACACAACATGTAAGATGGCAACAATCAGTAAATAAAATACATATTACATTTCTGATAGTGCGATTAACAATATTGTCATCCCAAGAATTATATTGTCAACCTCTGTTTCCGCCTGGAAGCCTTGTTTCCATCTTTTCAAATGTTTAATATTTGTATAACGTCACACCCGACAATGTCATGACGAAACACAATGAATGCCAATAATGTTCCTACTTAAAAAACAATTTAATCCAATTACTTTATAATATCAACGAATTCCTTGTGTAACAGGAAAGGGGAAAATGCAGCGGCCAAAGTGGGAGTCGAACCTGGCACCTTCTCAATACTTTTTTTTTTTTTTTTTTTTTTTTTTTTTTTTTTTTTTTTTTGTGAAAACAACCACTTCAAATCGAAACAACAAGGTTCCACATCGGGACAAACCCGGCGGTCGGCCACTTCCGAGGGTCGGACAAGTCCCCTAATGTAACCGGGAAGGAGAAATATGCAGCGGATAAATCGGAAATCGAACCCTATTAGTGGGTTGCTCTACGATCGAGCTACCCGGCCACCTATCAAGCCCGGTCCGTCACTCTTGTCTAAAGAGCCGTCGAATATTTATAGCGAACAATTTAACAAACTAATGTCTTGTTTATAAATGTTTATTTATTATTATTATTATTATTATTATTATTATTATTATTATTATTATAAGTTCGAATTATTGCCCTTAAAAAAACCCGGAATATCCGGAGAAATATGCCTTATTTTAGCGTGAATCGGCGTGACAAACTCTGTCTCACTATTTGATCTGTCCGAGTAAGTGCGAACATGAACGTTAACGTGAGTAGATACTCCGTACACCTCCGACACCGAGGGTCCACAAATATCGTGAGATAATGCTTAAAACAAACGAAAACTAACAAACCAATACTTTTTTTGGTTTATATTAAAGTAAATAATTAGAATCCAAATCTATAGGGACATTATAATTATTTTACAATAAAACAAAGCATTTATGAAATTAAATACAGGTCGACTTCCTAAATAGCCATTTTATTTTAAGCATGTAATTTGTGGCACAAATATTTCAGAAGATATTAATATAATCGAAAATTTGCAGTTGCTTTCTCAAAGCACAAACGTTTTGAAACAAGCTATTTTATGGATAGAAATTTTATTGTTCATTCAACATTTAAAATAAAGAGATTTCTTAGAAATTCCTACAACAGACAACTCAAATTCCTCAGTAAACTGTATTGAACTGAAGGATTATGAAACATCACTATTTTTGGAAGATAATATGCAATCAATTTTCAATAAAAAAAATAATTGTTTTAAACATCAAACTCTGAACACGAATTGGCAATAAAAACATTTTTCATCCGTTAGAAATATTTTAAAAATATCGAATTTCTAACACGAATGTTTTAATAACTAATGGCCTTATGAGCATTAACACATTGAATTTTGAACACGTTCACGACTGATCTGTATGTAATAACAGAAAATCTTCTTAAAGTTTTTATCATTTATCATTCTTTTTACACTAAAATGAGAATTATTATTCATGAAAGCATGTGTATTTTTATCGATTTCACCTATTACTCTACCTGTTTATACCAGTAAATAAAATATAATAAGAGTAAAGTGCAGAGTATCCGTGACCTATCATATGTATTTATATTACCTTAATATGTATACATCAAACATAATATACTACTATATCGCTTCTCCTTTTTTGCTTCAGATGGTATTATATAGTATAATAAGCAACGCTTTGATTTATAATTGCGTTCATTAACTTTTATTCGTGTATCATTAACGTCACAGGTAAATTTGCTATTTATACGTGGAAATTTTCTACAAGTTACGATTCATCGACATTTTTATGTATAGTTTTTAGTAGGAAACTACCTAAGTCTATATTTAAACATTTTATATTAGATCAAGTCGCCATATCATAAATTTTCCAACTAAATAGTGGCTTATTCAAGAGGATTTTAAGTATGTGTGTATGGATAACTTAAGTACGTATGTATAAACACAGCATGCTGTTGACAAATAAACATTGTTATATGTATGTGTAATACAAGTCCCCCGGTTTTTATACGTATCGTGGATTTTAATAACTGTATGAGGAAATTAGTTAACTATGTATTTTAATTACGATTTTAATGGCTAATCCAGCATTACCCGTCCTATGTCTTGTAACTTGTTTATGTTTACCGACATTTGTTTTGTTGTGTATCGGATGCTTTACTCCATATTGGGTGGTTATTGATAACACAAACGAAATAAGTGGATTATTTTATAGTTGTGGACGAAATACTTCAGGATGTGTTGTGGATTTACCAGACGAAAGTATGTATTTTTATAGTGTATTCTTTTTCTTGATATTTCAGTTATATGAAACTAAAATGTAAATATTTGAGTTTCTAATCATTAGATGTCATCGTTATAACACACTTCCTAATGGCTAGAATTTTATTGTGTATTGTATTAGGTGTGTGTGTGTATGTTTGTAATTCCGGAAATAAATTAACTGAATGTAGAAATGTAATAGAACATTGCCCAAGGCTCGCAGGTTCACTAATAATATAAATATTCTGTATATGAAATAGTTATGATATACCGTGTAATGGCCTAAACAGTGTGCTTAATCTAGCCAAACAGAACTAGTACAACACAAAAGTCTATCCCCTAGACCAAATACAACCAAACAGAACTTGTACAACACAAAAGTCTATCCCCAAGACAATGTCATGTAACAACAACAAACAGTTACAATACCAAATACAGCCAAACAGAACTAGTACAACACAAAAGTCTATCCCCTAGACAAAGTCATGTAACAATAACAAACAGTAAAAATACCATCTGTATTTATACTGTCCAATATTTTTTAAAAAAATTTTACTGGAAAGAGACTTAAAATAGCGTAATAAAGTCATTTTGAACCTAAGTGTAAAAATTATTTTATTCCTTATAACGAGGAAGAGGGTTTAAGACGACAATCCTACTTTTTAAAGAAAAATGTAACATTTAAAACAATGCAATGTACGTTGAAAAATAGAACTTTTCAGTAGAAGAAACAACGAACAATTGTTTACATAACTGAAATAGAAAATGACTAAATAGAAACCTCCTACCTTAGACCGAGCACAGATTATAAAACTCCCTGCCTTGAAAAAACATGATTAAAAACTCCCTGCCTTGAAAAAACACTGATTATAAACTCCCTGCCTTGAAAAAAACACTGATTATAAAACTCCCTGCCTTGAAAAAAAAACACTGATTATAAAACTCCCTGCCTTGAAAAAAACACTGATTATAAACTCCCTGCCTTGAAAAAAAACACTGATTATAAAACTCCCTGCCTTGAAAAAAACACTGATATAAAACTCCCTGCCTTGAAAAAAAACATGATTATAAAACTCCCTGCCTTGAAAAAAACACTGATTATAAAACTCCTGCCTGAAAAAAAAACCTGATTATAAAACTCCCTGCCTTGAAAAAAACACTGATTATAAAACTCCCTGCCTTGAAAAAAAACACTGATTATAAAACTCCTGCCTTGAAAAAAACACTGATATAAAACTCCTGCCTTGAAAAAAAACACTGATTAAAACTCCCTGCCTTGAAAAAAACACTGATTATAAAACTCCCTGCCTTGAAAAAAAACACTGATTATAAACTCCCTGCCTTGAAAAAAAAACACTGATTATAAAATTCCCTGCCTTGAAAAAAAACACTGATTATAAAACTCCCTGCCTTGAAAAAAAACACTGATTATAAAACTCCCTGCCTTGAAAAAAAACACTGATTATAAAACTCCCTGCCTTGAAAAAACACTGATTATAAAACTCCCTGCCTTGAAAAAACACTGATTATAAAACTCCCTGCCTTGAAAAAAAACACTGATTATAAAACTCCCTGCCTTGAAAAAAACACTGATTATAAAACTCCCTGCCATGAAAAAAAACACTGATTATAAACTACCTGCCTTGAAAAAAACACTGATTATAAAACTCCCTGCCATGAAAAAAACACTGATTATAAAACTACCTGCCATGAAAAAAACGCTGATTATAAAACTACCTGCCTTGAAAAAAAACACTGATTATAAAACTCCCTGCCATGAAAAAAACACTGATTATAAAACTCCCTGCCATGAAAAAAACACTGATTATAAAACTACCTGCCTTGAAAAAAAAAAACACTGATTATAAAACTCCCTGCCTTGAAAAAAACACTGATTATAAAACTCCCTGCCTTGAAAAAAAAAACACTGATTATAAAACTCCCTGCCATGAAAAAAACGCTGATTATAAAACTACCTGCCTTGAAAAAAAAACACTGATTTTAAAACTACCTGCCTTGAAAAAAAAAAACACTGATTATAAAACTCCCTGCCATAAAAAACACTGATTATTAAACTCACTGCCTTGAAAAAAAACACTGATTATAAAACTACCTGCCTTAAAAGAACACTGATTATAAAACTACGTGCCTTGAAAAAAAACACTGATTATAAAACTCCCTGCCATGAAAAAAACACTGATTATAAAACTCCCTGCCTTGAAAAAAAACACTGATTAAAAAACTCCCTGCCTTGAAAAAGATCCCTATCTAATACCGAGCAATTATTTAAAACTTCCTACCTTAGACCGAGCACTGATTTTAAAACATTCTACCTTAGACCGGGAACTGATTGTAAAACTCTCTGTCATAGCCGAACACTGATGATGAACAACCAACCTTAAGTCCAAAAACTGATTATAAACTCCGATCCTTAGACCACAAACTGGTTATAAATACCATTACTTAGAACAAACACTGATTATAATCTCCCTTATTTGACCAAACACTGATTATAAACACCCTTACTTAGACCAAACACTGATTACAAACACCCTTATTTAGACCAAACACTGATAAACATCCTTATTTAGACCAAATACTGATTATAAACTCCCTTACTTGACCAAACCGTGATTATAAACTCCCTTACTTGACCAAACCGTGATTATAAACTCCCTTACTTGACCAAACACTGATTATAATCTCCCTTACTTAGACCAAACACTGATGATAAAGACCCTTACTTAGACCAAATACTGATTATAAACTCCCTTACTTGGACCAAATACTGATTATAAACACCCTTACTTAGACCAAACACTGATGATAAACACCCTTACTGAGACAAAACACTGATTATAAACTCTCTTACTTAGACCAAATACTGATTATAAACTCCCTTACTTAGACCAAATACTGATTATAAACTCCCTTACTTGGACCAAATACTGATTATAAACACCCTTACTTAGACCAAACACTGATGATAAACACCCTTACTTAGACAAAACACTAATTATAAACTCTCTTACTTAGACCAAATACTGATTATAAACTCCCTTACTTAGACCAAATACTGATTATAAACTCCCTTACTTGGACCAAGTACTGTTTATAAACACCCTTACTTACACCAAACACTGATGATAAACACCCTTTCTTAGACCAAACACTAATGATAAACACCCTTACTTAGACCAAATACTGATTATAAACTCCCTTACTTGGACCAAATACTGATTATAAACACCCTTACTAAGACCAAACACTGATGATAAACACCCTTACTTAGACAAAACACTGATTATAAACTCTCTTACTTAGACCAAATACTGATGATAAACTCCCTTACTTAGACCAAATACTGATTATAAACTCCCTTACTTGGACCAAATACTGATGATAAACACCCTTACTTAGACCAAACACTGATGATGACCACAGTTACTTAGACAAAACACTGATTATTAACTCCCTTACTTAGACCAAATACTGAGTATAAACTCTCTAATTAGACCAAATACTGTTTATAAACTCTCTTACTTAGAGCAAATACTGATTATAAACACCCTACCTTAGACCAAACACTGATTATAAACTCTCTTACCTAGACCAAATACTGATGATAAACTCTCTTACTTAGACCCAATACTGATTATAAACACCCTACCTTAGACCAAACACTGATTATAAACTCTCTTACCTAGACCAAATACTGATTATAAACTCTCTTAAACGAAATACTGATTATAAACTCTCTTACTTAGACCAATACTGATTATTAACACCCTACCTTATTTGACCAAATACTAATTATAAACTCTCTTACTTAGACCAAATACTGATTATAAACTCTCTTTCTTAGACCAAATACTGATTATAAACTCTCTTACTTAGACCAAATACTGATTATAAACTCTCTTACTTAGACCAAATACTGATTGTAAACACCCTACCTTAGACCAAACACTGATTATACACTCTCTTACCTAGACCAAATACTGATTATAAACTCTCTTACTTAGACCAAATACTGATTATAAACACCCTTACTTAGACCAAACACTAATCATAAACACCCTTACTTAGACCAAATACTGATTATTAACACCCTACCTTAGACCAAATACTGATTATTAACACCCTACCTTAGACCAAATACTGATTATAAACACCCGATCTTAGACCAAACTCTGATTATAAACACCCGATCTTAGACCAAACTCTGATTATAAACTCCCTTACTTAGACCAAATACTGATTATTAACACCCTACCTTAGACCAAATACTGATTATAAACTCTCTTACCTAGACCAAATACTGATTATAAACACTCTTACTTAGACCAAATACTGATTATAAACACCCTACCTTAGACCAAACACTGATTATAAACTCTCTTACCTAGACCCAAATACTGATTATAAACTCTCTTACTTAGACCAAATACTGATTATAAACACCCTTACTTAGACCAAACACTGATGATAAACACCCTCACCTTAGATCAAACACTGATTATAAACACCCTATCTTAGACCAAACATGGATGATCAAGACTCGTATTTAGACCAAATACTGATTATAAACACCCTACCTTAGACCAAACACTGATTATAAACTCCCTTACTTAGACCAAATACTGATTATAAACACCCTACCTTAGACCAAACACTGATTATAAACGCACTACCTTGGACCAAACACTGATTATAAACACCCCACCTTAGACCAAATACTGATTATAAACACCCTACCTTAGACCAAACACTGATTATAAACACACCACCTTAGACCAAACTCTGATTATAAACACTCTACCTTAGACCAAACATTGATTATAAACACCTTACCTAGACCAAACACTGATTATAAACACCCTACCTTACACCAAAAACTGATTATAAATATCCTACCTTAGACCAAATACTGATTATAAACACCCTAACTTAGACCAAACACTGATTATAAACACCCTTACTTAGACCAAACATTGATTATAAACACCTTACCTAGACCAAACACTGATTATAAACTCCCTAGCTTAGACCCAATTCTGATTATAAACACCCTTACTTAGACCAAATACTGATAATGAACACCCTCTTTTAGACCAAATACTGATTATAAACGCCCTTACTGGGACCTAATACTGATTATAAACACCCTTACTGGGACCTAATACTGATTATAAACACCCTTACTTAGACCCAACACTGATGATAAACACCCTACCTTAGACCAAACACTGATTATAAACTCCCTTACTTAGACCAAATACTGATTATAAACACCCTACCTTAGAACAAACACTGATTATAAACTCCCTCTTTTAGACCAAATACTGATTATAAACAGCCTTACTGGGACCTAATACTGGTTGTAAACACCCTTACTTAGACCAAACACTGATGACAATCACCCTACCTTAGACCAAACACTGATTATAAACTCCCTTACTTAGACTAAATACTGATTATAAACACCCTACCTTAGACCAAACACTGATTATAAACACCCTACCTTAGACCAAACACTGATTATAAACACTCTACCTTAGACCAAACACTGATTATAAACACCCTACCTTAGACCAAATACTGATTATAAACACCCTACCTTAGACCAAACACTGATTATAAACACCCTACCTTAGACGAAACAATGAATATAAACACTCTACCTTAGACCAAACACTGATTATAAACACCACACCTTAGACCAAACTCTTATTATAAACACCCTACCTTAGACCAAACACTGATTATAAACACCCCAACTTAGACCAAACTCTGATTATAAACTCCCTTACTTAGACCAAATACTGATTATAAACACCCTACCTTAGACCAAACTCTGATTAAAAACACCCTACCTTTGACCAAACACTGATTATAAACACCCTACCTTAGACCAAACTCTGATTATAAACACTCTACCTTAGACCAAAAACTGATTATAAACACCCTACCTTAGACCAAACTCTGATTATAAACACCCTACCTAAGACCAAATACTGATTATAAACACCCTTACTTAGACCAAACACTGATTATAAACACCCTTACTTAGACCAAATACTGATTATAAACACCCTACCTTAGACCAAATACTGATTATAAACTCCCTTAGTTAGACCAAACACTGATTATAAACACCCTACCTTAGACCAAACTCTGATTATAAACACTCTACCTTAGACCAAACACTGATTATAAACTCCCTTGCTTAGACCAAATTCTGATTATAAACACCCTACCTTAGACCAAACTCTGATTATAAACTCCCTTACTTAGACCAAACACTGGTTATAAACACCCTTACTGAGACCAAACACTGATTATAAACACCCTTACTTAGACCAAACACTGATTATAAACTCCCTCTTTTAGACCAAACACTGATTATAAACTCCTTTACTTAGACCAAATTATATGTTTGTGTTAATATCATACTTATATGTATAGAAAATATACCATGTTCTTTAAAGCTACAGAGATATAAGAAACTAATGTATAAATCATCATCATCATCATTGTCACCATCATCATCATGATCATGCATTATGAAGTAACTTGATGTTATAATTTTACTTAAAAAGTCTGCACGAAGATGACACACCCATACACGCACCTAAATCTTTAAAGCTAGATTAAAAAGTCGTCAATGTATTGAGGTAATTTCGTGTCTTTTTTAGTAAAACTATTACAAGATTTTACATATGTACTTTACTTGTATAAATATGATAATAATCACGATAATCATAAAGGCAATACTTTATATACTCTGTCTCTATCGCGATTTAAAACGAACGACAGAACACTATCTGTATTTTGATTTTATTTGATTATGATGTATATTTTATAGCCAAATGTTATGTTGAAAATGACGAGAAAAAAATGTCTTTAAATACCTTTGAATAGAGGATTCATCGAATCACATTCTCCCTCCATAACAAAAACATCCTCAAAGGATTTTATTGCTGGAAGATTTGTTACGCGTTCCAGGTAGCAAATCAAAACTTTTACTTTCGGTTTTACCTTTTAAAGCTTATCATTAGACATGCAATATACGTATATTTAGTCCATAAGGGTTAATTTTCAGCACCTGAAACGTTTTGTCGATCTTTCTCAATCAGAGATATTTTTTATGTAAAATAATATCATACGTTTTAGTTTTTTATTGTATATATACAGTAAGGTGTAGGCTGGTACGTACAACAAAGAAGGTTATGATCTATGCTTGTGATGAAGCATGCATTTGACACAGTATTAAGGCATGTGGTGTCAAAAACAGCAGCTAACGTAGTCTGAGCTGTTTTGTTAATGATTGCAACAAATTGAATTTTCTTTAAAAGGGCAGTCAAGATGTCCAATTTTGACAGATTGAGCTCCTCGACCGGGCGGCGTTTTTAAGATGATGTTTATGTACATTGTATATAATATCATGCATTATATGTTTCCTGTATTGTAAATGTACAATTTATGAGAATGAAAAACTGGATGACAGAGTTTTGTTCAAGCATCGGTTGGTGATGATGACATGAAGTTCAGTAAAAATGAATCTCATTTATTTGGTCACAATATGATCCTCAATATGCCTGAGTACATTCCTTACAACCAAAAACCTAATAAAATGTTTTTTCCTGAGGGCTTTTAGCTCATTTAAGGATTTTGCATAAAATTTGGGTTTATTCTCTATTTCACTTTTTAAAACTATAAGAGCCGATATCCCCACGACTTAAAAAACAAAAGAATTACTTTACCTGAGTCTTTCGTCTGTTTCATCATTTATATATTGTTTTTCATATCATTGTTTTTTATAAATTATCAAACTAAATTGTTACAATTTTAATATCATCGCTAATGATGATGAGGATGATGAGGATGGTGATGATGATGATGATGATGATGATATTACCTTGTTTTGATATATTCAAAGAGCACTTAGCATTTTAACTTTGACAATGTCATGATGTAACATGGTCATTTAGAAGGAGTACAATCCATATCTGAAAGATGTTTATCATAATTTTATCACAATAATCAGAATTATATAATAATAATCAGAATTTTATAACAATAATCAAAATTTGAAGTTTCGTTTTTGATGATTATCAGGCTTTTTAAAAAACTGATATAGAAACACATTTTCACGTTTTATTTCGACCCATATAAATATCAACATATTTGTTTTAGGTACCTGTCAAAACAAAAAATGATAATATATTGTATTATAACGTGCACCAAAATTATACAAATTCCAAATGATCACTAATATCACATAATCGTATTAACTGCAGTGTGAATTATTGATATTCCTCTCATTATGCTTATTCCCAATACTATTTACAACGTTAAGAGAGAGAGAGAGAGAGAGAGAGAGAGAGAGAGAGAGAGAGAGAGAGAGGAGAGAGAGAGAGAGAGAGAGAGAGAGAGAATTTGTAAATTTTATATATATATTATATATATATATATTCCCAGGTGGAATAAATGCACGCTGCAATGAAGCAGGAAGTTATTTTTCCTGATGCGTTCAATAATGACAGTTTAATCTTACCATTATTGATTATCTTCTTCATCTAAAATTTTATGATTATTAATTTATTTTTTACGTATAAGTCAACTTTGATTATATTATAAAGCTCGTGTTCCTTAACCAAAACAACAAACCCTCTCTCATTGAAGATTCCACAAAGACGGACTTGACATTAAAACCAGATCAGATCAGATCAGGCCCCAGTTTCACAATCATTTACTCAGCTGAGTGTACACTCAGCTCAAATATTCCCATTTTTCTCTCATTAATATTTTAATAATTTTAGTATTATGAGACACCATTTTGTTTTGTTCAACAAACCTACACTTAAACAATTTAGATATAACATTAGACATTCAATTTTAACTGTGTAATGTCTTAAAAATTGACATTGAAATATTCCCAAATTTGAGTTGAGTGTACACTCAATTGAGTGAATGATTGTGAAACTGGGGCCAGATTTATTAATTTATTTAATGGGGGTTTACGTCCCAGTCAAGAACATTTCACTTATGTCGAGACGTCACCAGCTTCAGATGAAGTTGAAGAAATTTTTACCTTTGAAGTGCGCTTAGGGCAAATTCGTAGGGAGGTTTTTTTTAGCGTGCCAAGCCTGTCGTGACCGGGTCAGCGATGTTTAAGGTCTCCTCCGATGGTCGCTGTGACTTACGTTTTTAAATGTCGTGTACTTAGTGAAAAAACAGCCACTAACAATTTTCAAGTCTTGGTCAGACTCGGTCGGAGTTCGAGCCCCGAATACAAAGCGAGCACTTTACCATCTGAGCTACTCTAGTGGTGAAACCAGACCAGAAATGTTATATTTTTGGAAATATTTAACTGATTTATTTTCTTCCGTTAAACTTGTAGAGACTTTTCAGTTTCTTTTTCTTTATTGTAATCACTTCCTGGATGCTATTAAATCATACATGTATTAGTTTATGTACATACCAACTTATAGTTAGTATGAAGTACACTACTTTACAGGTTTGGTTGACAGATCAATGTTATCATTAATTGTAAATAAGCTGTCCGCTCTAGTACATACAGGGTGTACGCTCCGCTCTAGTACATACAGGGTGTACGCTCCGCTCTAGTACATACAGAGTGTACGCTCCGCTGTAGTACATACAGGGTGTATGCTCCGCTCTAGTACATACAAGGTGTACGCTCCGCTCTAGTACATACAGGGTGTGCGCTCCGCTCTAATACATACAGGGTGTACGCTCCGCTCTAGTACATACAGGGTGTACGCTCCGCTCTAGTACATACAGAGTGTACGCTCCACTCTAGTACATACAGGGTGTACGCTCCGCTCTAGAACATACAGGGTGTACGCTCCGCTCTAGTACATACAGGGGAAACGCTCCGTTCTAGTACATACACGTTGTACGCTCCGCTTTAGTACATACAGGGTGTACCCTCCGCTCTAGTACATACAAGGTGTGAGCTCCGCTCTAGTACATACAGGATGTACGTTCTGCTGTAGTACATACAGAGTATACGCTCCGCTCTAGTACATACAGGGTTTATGCTCCGCTCTAGAACATACAGGGTGTACGCTCCGCTCTAGTACATACAGGGGAAACGCTCCGTTCTAGTACATACACGTTGTACGCTCCGCTTTAGTACATACAGGGTGTACCCTCCGCTCTAGTACATACAAGGTGTGAGCTCCGCTCTAGTACATACAGGATGTACGTTCTGCTGTAGTACATACAGAGTATACGCTCCGCTCTAGTACATACAGGGTTTATGCTCCGCTTTAGTACATGTAGGGTGTACGCTCCGCTCTAGTACATACAGGGTGTGCGCTCCGCTCTAGTACATACAGGGTGTACGCTCCGCTCTAGTACATACAGGGTGTACGCTCCGCTGTAGTACATATAGGGTGTACGCTCCGCTCTAGTACATACAGGGTGTACGCTCCACTCTAGTACATACAGGGTGTGCGCTTCGCTCTAGTACATACAGGGTGTACGCTCCGCTCTAGTATATACAGGGGGTACGCTCCGCTCTAGTACATACAGAGTGTACGCTCCACTGTAGTACATACAGGGTGTACGCTCCGCTGTAGTACATTCAGGGTGTACGCTCCGCTGTAGTACATAAAGGGTGTACGCTTCGCTCTAGTACATACAGGGTGTACGCTCCGCTCTAGTACATACTGGGTGTACGCTCCGCTCTAGTACATACAGGGTGTACGCTCCGCTCTAGTACATACAGGGTGTACGCTCCGCTCTAGTATATATATAGGGTGTGTCCCAGAGGAAGTACACTTATATAATTCCTGTTAAAATTTTCTGTTTTATTTTCAGTGTATTTCTATTAAGGGTGTACGCTCCGCTGTAGTACATACAGGGTGTACGCTCCGCTGTAGTACATAAAGGGTGTACGCTTCGCTATAGTACATACAGAGTGTGCGCTTCGCTCTAGTACGTACAGAGTGTACGCTCCACTCTAGTACATACAGGGTGTACGCTCCGCTCTAGTACATACAGGGTGTACGCTCCGCTCTAGTACATACAGGGGAAACGCTCCGTTCTAGTACATACACGTTGTACGCTCCGCTTTAGTACATACAGGGTGTGCGCTCCGCTCTAGTACATACAAGGTGTGAGCTCCGCTCTAGTACATACAGGATGTACGCTCTGCTATAGTACATACAGAGTATACGCTCCGCTCTAGTACATACAGGGTTTATGTTCCGCTTTAGTACATGTAGGGTGTACGCTCCGCTCTAGTACATACAGGGTGTGCGCTCCGCTCTAGTACATACTGGGTGTACGCTCCGCTCTAGTACATACAGGGTGTACGCTCCGCTGTAGTACATATAGGGTATACGCTCCGCTCTAGTACATACAGGGTGTACGCTCCACTCTAGTACATACAGGGTGTGCGCTTCGCTCTAGTACATACAGGGTGTACGCTCCGCTCTAGTACATACAGGGGGTACGCTCCGCTCTAGTACATACAGAGTGTACGCTCCGCTGTAGTACATAAAGGGTGTACGCTTCGCTCTAGTACATACAGGGTGTGCGCTTCGCTCCAGTACATACAGGGTGTACGCTCCGCTGTAGTACATACAGGGTGTACGCTCCGCTCTAATATATACAGGGTGTACGCTCCGCTCTAGTATATATATAGGGTGTGTCCCAGAGGAAGTACACTTATATAATTCCTGTTAAAATTTTCTGTTTTATTTTCAGTGTATTTCTATTCATCTTATCTTTCTCATTTACAAAATTCAATTTTTCATATAATCCCTATCAAGTATATTTAAATATTTCTATACATGAAGATAATAATGTGCGTTTCTTCCTGGATATTAGAATGAATAAGGATTAAATTCGTAGGTGGGATATATATATATATAATCCAAATAACTATATAACTATGACATTGGGGTAGTGAGACAAACTTTTGTACGTTAAAGTTAAATTAACACATAAAACTAAGTATCAACGCGTGAATTATGTGATATATATTTATGTGAAAACTATTAAAATAGGAGATTTTGAATTTAAAATGTAATGTTGTTCATCTTTCCCCACACACCATTAGGTTTCGTTTCTCTTCAACTTTAGACATAATGTAGAATCATTAAGCAGTTTTTTTTTATTTTTGGAAGGTAATTGTTAAGTCAATTGTGTCAAAGTCTTAAAAAAGACAAAATAAACTTAAATAAACAATACAAAAAAAAAAAAAAAAAAAAAACACCGTTAAGAAAGAGAACAAAAAGAACATTATATCATCTACAAAGTTAAATTTGAAAATGTACTAAACCAAAAGCGATTGGTAGTAGCAGCAAACGGGTACATGTATCCGTAGCTTAAAACAGGTTCCTGCATATTCAGCTGAAAATAAGATGCATGAATTTATATTTACAATAGAAAAATAATTTCTACGTTGAACCCAGTTTGATTTTTTGTTTTCATTATTCGCATAAACATAGGTTTTTCACATCGCGCATGAATACCATTTCTGGTTTTTCCCTAACTGACCTATTTTTAGCTATCTGTTTTTATCTCACAAAACCACGTACATACTTCGATATTTCCTTCTTTTTTCAAGTTTTTTTTTTTTCACGTTATAGCAAAATAAATTTTTTTTCAAAAAATAAAAACTATTTACAACACCTATTGAATTCCTATGATGAACTCATTGTAGAAAATCTAGAACATTAGGCAATTCCCGTGACCTACTTTTATCAATCTATTTTTAACATTCAAGCCATCACATTTTGTAGTGTTATTCAATTAAATATACATTGAAAATGAAAGAAAAAATATTGAATTTTAAATAAATAAATAAAATATTTGTTTCGATTTTTATTGTATACTTAAAAATATTTCCATCGTCAGGGTGTTCTAAACGCTACACGGCACACTGCTTGCGGGCCACTACCATACAAGCTATGAGCGATGCCGGTGTTGAGACCAAACAGATAATGTTTATGAGCGGTTATCGGAATGAGGCTTCTGTCAGGAGCTACTCTCGCGACTGTTCGACCATTCAAAAACATGCTTTCAGTTCGCTTCTTTCATCAACTGTCACTGGCAATACTTCTGCCGTAATTCCCCCTGCCTCTGACCATGCTTCTTCTCTACCAGCAACTGATAATCACGTGATGGTTCCATGCTCGGACCTGTGCACAACACAGTCCTACAAAACGTCGCGCATTGATGTTTCCAATACCCTGTCATCCATACAATCGGGATTTTTGACAAATTCAACGTTTAATAGCTGTAATTTAACAATCAATATGAATTTGTAACTTTGTTTGTCTATTCGAATAAAATTGTATGAAATATTTTTTTGTTTCCAGCGTACTATTTTTTAAACCGTCTATTACGTCACACAATCAGTGAGAAGGCGGGAATTATTTTGATTGACATATTGGCTGTTCCTAGAATGTTTACATTGCCAACAGATTCGGTATATACCGGTTTTTCTTTCTTATTTGTATGACGCAATCGAGAAGTTTGTAAAAAGAATGTTAGGAAAAATATTGTAAATATAAGAATTGACTGTCATTTTTTCCTGGGTTATCAAGGAATGAACCAGATTTTAAAACTAGCAAATCTAAAATGAACTGCTTCGCAGTTCATCAGATTTGCTAGTTTTAAAATCTGGTTCATTCCTTGATAACCCAGGAAAAAATGACAGTCAATTCTTATTTCAACCAAGAACATGAAACATAAATAAATAAAATACAAATTAGATTAAAAGAATAAGTAAATAATTTTTAAAAAATAACAATAATAAATAAATGAATAAATAAATAAATAAATAAATAAAAACTTATTCAAGATAACGTTACAGAACACAGAATTGATATTGAAATCGCTGACTAAAACATACAACTTTGGACGGACATTGTTTTGTGATGAATCGCTGAAACGCAAGTCCCGGTTTATGACAGTTTGTCCGCGTTATTGACTTGAATGTAATTTTGATGTCAAAATAAAATGCTTTAAACCCGATAAGTCCTGTTACATTGGTGCAAACTTGTTATGTTCTCATTATGAACTCACGAATCAAACTACCAATAATTGTCATAGAAATTTATTTGAACTCGTTAACCAACAATCAAACAATACGTAGAATACTTGACCGTAGCTTTAATTACTTGTCTTAGTATGCAATAAAAGTAGATATAATTTACATTTGAAAGAACTTGGATATATCAACCGGTGCAAAGTCTAAAAATATATCAACAGACCATTATTTATTTATTTATTTTTTGGTGTAGTTGATTCGGTTTTAATCTCACCTTAGCTGAAAACTCAGATGAGCTAATACTATCCATTTTCGTCCGCCGTTCGTCTTGCGTAAACTTTTTACATTTTAATCTTCTCCCCCAAAACAACTTGGCCAAATTTAATAAAACTTAGCTACCATCATGCCTGGGTAAAGGTCTTTCATATTTACATAAATGAAGGAGTTATGTCTCCCTTGACCCGTAAGAGGGGAAATAGTGAAAAACTTTGAAAACCTTCTTCTCTGAATAAACAAGAGGTATCCCTTAGTTATTTCATGTATAACATTCAGAGGTCATCTAGTTTCAGATTTGCATAAATGGTAGCCATGGGGCTCAAAATAGAGAAATGGCAAAGTACTTAGTGGGGAAATTGCTAAAATAATATATTTGTCAACGATTTTGGACATTTACTGAGGTGAGCGTTAAGGCCCATGGGCCTCTTGTTTTAGTAGAAACAGTCTTATTAACTGATAATAAGAAACTAAAATTTCCCGTCACAAATAGCTTAAACAATATTACAAGGATTCAGAAATTTAACCAACCTGATATTACCCGAAAATGATATATATATAAATTACTTGTATAATATTAATGCATTGTAAACGTAAATCAGAGGCCCTTTAAATCATTTAGATTTTGAAGTACTTTGTAAACTTTTTTTTCAAATTTGTCACATAACATGGACTACAGTTATGATTTTACGCACTCCAAGATTTATTTATTTACATCTGGGAATGGTGGAAGAACGAAGTAAACCATATACATGCGGCAACAGACTAACTCACACTAGGACCAACATAACTGGGTATCGAATCTAGACGGAAAAAGGCACTGCGATCTCTAAGCTCGATCTTTAGATTACTTGGCACTGAGGCTCTTAGGACAATACTGATCTTTTATGCTTTATTATAAAGAAGTAAACAGTAAATGAACGCAATGTTAACTCAAATATACTTAGACTTCAGAGTATAGTGTATTTTCATCAAAGACTACTGTAATCTACATTAATAGCGTTTTTAAGCCCTTTCCTGAGGTAATTTTTGGAATGGTTTACACGTTTAAGTTTACGCCCTTAATTGACAAAACCATTTATTTGCCGTCGAGTGATCCGATTGTCACAAAACATCATATTACAGAAGGTATTACTTTTCTTACATATTTATGATAAAAAGTGTCGACAGGTGTAAATAATCATTTCTTATTCACGCAGCATGATTACATGATTTTTGTTTTTTACGGATTAGAGAACATTTAGGTTAGCACATGCCGTTGACCTTTAGAAATACATACTGACTTTCCTATGCGATTGATTGAATCAAATGGAACATTGCGTTTAGGCTTCGAAATACGATTCAGTGTAAAGCAAATATACTGTTTAATGATTTGCTTAGAGTGGTACTTTTCTTATTTAATATTTTTTAAGAAACTTTTAAATATCAGTGTTATCAAAGTGGTGACTTTACACAAAATTTAAAATAAAAGAAAGATATTTATTACATTTTAAAAGCCACAGTGTTTTCACTTAATTTCTTAATATTTTTCCTAAAACACGATCGTTGTTGAACACGTCCTACCCACAAATGCGCGTCGCATTAACGAGACGAACAGTCTAGTAAGTGACCAATGATGTGATTACAATATTATAAGAGAACCCTAAACCAATCACATACATAACAAATATTATATTTACGTGTAAAAACATAAATGATCAACCAATCAGAGAACCAATATGTCTTAAATAATATAATTTGTTACTTATACCCTATCTAGTTCCGCCAAAGAACTAATATTATATGTAGCTCTGTGCCTTAATTTTACCATCTCTTGTAATTTTTTGTTTTCTGCTAACATGGTTACATTAAGTTATGAAGGTGAGAGATAAACGCAAGGCAATCGGTTATTTATTATGAACAACTTAATAAATATAAAATAATGAGAGAACTGAAGATGCGGGTGAGCATCGAACCTTCTACCCAGAATTTTTAGTTCTCTAATCAACGAATTTCTGTGATGCTTGTCAGTTTATCGTATCAAATACGATTAGTAATTACACACATGTGCATTAATATATTATACATCCGTGCATAATAACTTTGCTTAAAAAACTACTCTAGGAGATGCATTTGCGTTCATCGGTACATTTTAATTACGCGTTTATTTAATACATATATATTAAATAAAAGTAATTGTTAAACTGCATAGGAACCGAACTCAATAGTACAGCGAATAATAACACAGAATCCGAACTGAAGCTTATGTACATTGTATGTACGTAGGAACCGAACTGACGTTTTTATACAAGTAATAAGTATATAGGAACTAATCTCAAGTTTATGTACAGTGAAAAAGTACAGAGGAACTGAAGTCCAAGTTTATGTACACTGAATGCGTTGTTAGGAACCGAGCTCTGTCTTTTGGATAATATATGCGTAGACGTGTATCGAACATATATTTATGTACAATGATTGCGTAAATGTGTATAAGAACAAACTCGTGTTTTGTACAAAGATTTCAAACATAGAAACAGAACTCGAGTTTAGGTACATTTGTTATGTACAGAGTTACAGATCTCAAAGTTTATGAACAGTAAATATGTTCATAGGAACAGAACTTGAGACAGTCATTGCATACCTATAAACGGAATATGTGTTCATGTTTACAAAATTCGTATGAAAAGAATGTAAAGTGACAGAAAGTAAAAAGTGAAAATGATATAAACGTCGTGATTTGTTTACAATTCCTCCATCTCTATTTCCTTTTAATAATACATAAAGTTTGCTGACACGAGCAGATAACATATTTTATATAGATATAAGACGGTTTTGGTAATATCACGTGTCATTGAATCACGTGTATCTCTTATCCTCATTTTTTATTTTCAGTCTTTTGTCTTTGATGTAATTTAAATAAGCCAGAAGTACCTGAGATTGTTACCTCGATAAGATGCACTATCAAGTAATTTTAACTTTGTTTAAAGACAAAAATCTATTTGTTTTAATGCAATAGCTGACTGATGAGCTTTGACTATCTACAACAGTTCAGTACCATGTCGATAGGGTAAACTTAAAACAAGATATACTTATAAAAGTTCGGAGACATTTCATTTTAGATACATTTTCTTTTTAATTAGTCTGTAGCATGTGAAATGGCAAAAAAGAAAATAAAATTAGAAAAAGATCTCGATTAATCACAAGATTATTCATATGTCCTAAAACACAACACCGTGAGCTTGGTATCAATAAATGCGTCTTAGGCACAACACCGTGAGCTTGGTATCAATAAATGCGTCTTAGGCACAACACCGTGAGCTTGTTATCAATAAATGCGTCTTAGGCAAAACACCGTGAGCTTGGTATCAATAAATGCGTCTTAGGCACAACACCGTGAGCTTGGTATCAATAAATGCGTCTTAGGCACAACACCGTGAGCTTGGTATCAATAAATGCGTCTTAGGCACAACACCGTGAGCTTGGTATCAATAAATACGTCTTAGGCACAACACCGTGAGCTTGGTATCAATAAATGCGTCTTAGGCACAAAACCGTGAGCTTGGTATCAATAAATGCGTCTTAGGCACAACACCGTGAGCTTTTTATCAATAAATGCGTCTTAGGCACAACACCGTGAGCTTGGTATCAATAAATGCGTCTTAGGCACAACAACGTGAGCTTGGTATCAATAAATGCGTCTTAGGCACAACACCGTGAGCTTGGTATCGATAAATGCGTCTTAGGCACAACACCGTGTTTTGTTTTTGGTTATTGTAGTATTCTTCGGTTGCAATAACGCTAGTTTAAGAAACAAAATCGTTCATGTTGTCATTATTACATTGGTTTGAGACACAACAGCGTTCATTTTCTCGCTATAATGATTAAATGTAGAACCCTAAATGAGGCAGTTTGTCGATGTACATACTTGCTCAGAAGTTTTTATAATAGTATATTTGATGAAAGACATTTTATTCATGACTAACCTAGATTTACTGCTTTTAATGTTTGCTCTTTAAAGCTTTTAAAACGAACTAAATAAGACACACTACAGCAATCATTGAAGTAGAACTTATACCTCACTACTTAGTTATTAACATTACTTATCATACCGGAAATGGCTAGTTCATCAAACTTTCTGTTGTTATTCATATCCATCAAAAATATACGATCGCTTCACAGATGTGCTGATATAGTGAAATTGATAAGGAACAGCATTGTTGTAATTTGGACTGTAAGGGATAATACGTTTAATGTTCCTAGAAATATCTCTAATAGGATCTTAACTTGACGTAAATAATTGTTGTAAAGACAATGTGTTATTTTATCCATGGAAAAGATTGAAGCTGAAATATCTAGTTCACAATCTGCTTAATTATTAATTACATAGTACATAGAAACGTTTGACATATGCTCTTTCCTTCTCTATACTTATTACTTCAGCTTTATTTGCCGAATCTGTCTCTCCAGCTGCTAAATATAACTATAATTGTTCAATTTTTAGTAAGCTGTACATTATTTTTTCTAATTTTATACGCATTTAGATGATTAAAAACAATAAAAAATTATTTTCTGGTAAATTCTAATTTAATTCCCATTTTACTATACAAAAGTTCAATCGTATATAATATAATATAATATATATATATATATATATATATATATATATATATATATATATATATATATATATATATATATATATATATATATATATAGTAATAACGATATGCCTCTCTCTCTCTCTCTCTCTCTCTCTCTCTCTCTCTCTCTCTCTCTCTCTCTCTCTATATATATATATATATATATATATATATATATATATATATATATATATATTTACATTTGCTTTGCAACTTTACTATATAAACATGTTTGAGACATGTGGCAAAAACGGTACAATAACTGACATTGATCACATGATCATTACACTGTGCGTATGAATATTTCACTCTCTGAACTATTTTTCAAGAAGTTTCATAACAAAACAACAACACTGCCCGAGAAAAAAAAATATTTATTAATTTTAAAATATACATTGAATTAAATACACAACGGAAGATTTCCAATCATCTAAAAAGTACCCTAATTTCTCCCATAATACTGAAAAAGTGTGTATGGTAGAGTCTACCATCTGTTCTATAAATTTTATTTCCCGAGCTGTGGAATTTCACCACCAGTTTAAAACCACTGTCATAATTGAGTTTCACATTGACGAGTCTGGAGAATATGTAACTTAGAAACATGAAATACAACCAAAAAATTTTCAGAGGGGAGATATCTCATACAGACGAAAATAGCAGATGTTAAAAAAGAATAAATATGAAAATGTTAAACCGCTGTTTCCAGTGCTTCGATAAAACTGACAAAATTCCCAGTTTGTTCAATCAATATAATAAAAAGCCATGGCTGGTCCTGAAGAGTCTGATATATGGTTCATGTTTAAACCACTTTTAAAACGCACATTAATTTTGCCCGTTTTTATCCTACATATGCCATGCTGCAAAAGTTGAAACTAAATACACTCCTCGCTGTTTGCGGGTGACGGCCATTCAGCATCTCAATGACCTGGGGTACGAAGCTCGGCACAAATTTGTTTATGTCGAACTATAAAAGAGAAGCTTCTCCCAATCTTACAACAGAACTGTCTCAACACAACAGAAAAAAACGTCATAGTAACTCATTGTCAGAATTAACTTAGCCTGCAAAAAATTTAAACACTGAATCAGCTGTTGTACCGCGCCTAAATGGGTCACAATCTTGGTCGCATCATGTGGTCAGTTCCACTAGTTCTACGAATAATAATGACAGAAACTATGACTTTCAAAAGCAGACTACATTTCCGTCATCCAAATAATTCACTCCTGGTTTCTTCGTAAATTCCAATTTCTCACACTGCACTTTTAAATTTCCAAAAATGACAGCGAGAGTGAGACATCATTTTCGTGTCAATCTTCGAGACAGTTTACTTGTTCGTCATCCGCATAAGGAAATTCGTTTTTTTTAAAAAATAATTTCGTATAATTGCTATGAAAGTGACTAAATTGATGTTTTATATAAAATGTGCAAAACAATGTGATGATTAATAAAATATTTCATAGTTTTTGCGAGTTCCGTGCTTTTTTTTTTTTTTTTTTTTTTTTTTTTTTTTTTTTTTTTTCATGTTGTACTATATTTTGTTAACATTGTTACGCTGTTACAATAACTGACCCCGCTTCTCGTTGAAGACGGGAAAATTCAAATTGACGTGACAAGAATTCAAAATAATTAATTAATAATGAATATAATGTAAATATAACCATTGAACAGCATAGCTATGCTGTTCAATGGTTAAATATATATAAGATTAATAATGCCGTAACCATAAATATTTCGTTGGTTGATTATTTTTCACACCACATCAGATTTTTTCAGCTATCTGCGAGTTGACGGAAATGTTATCGTAGTAATCACTTTCACTGGTTGTATAAGACCGAGTGAAATCTTCAAACCAAAGGGGCAAACCTTTGTTAACATGAAGTAAGCCAGTTTGTGTGTTTCTGGTCTGTAATAGATTAATGTACACGTTGAGGTTCTATAAAAGTGCAGATTTGCACCAAAAATTTATTGAATTGTAACAATATATGCCTGCAACGAGCCAGAGGCCATTGCAGACGAGATGTCAAACATTTATCGCCTAAATACTTAACTATTTGACCAATACAAATTAAAAACTATATACAAAATGATAAATGCAACTTTTAGCTTACCTGAGCTGGAAGCTCAGATGAGCTATTGCATTCCACCTTCGGCTGTCGTCTGTTGTGCTTAGTACGTATACGTTTAACATTTTAATCTTCTTCTACAAAACCAATAGACCAAAATTGATGAAAATTGGGTACCATCATGACTAGATTAAGAACTTTCAGATTTGCACAAATGAATGAGGATTGTCTTCCTGGGGCCTGGCAAAGGGTGGGGGAGGGGTTGAAAAAGAATAAAAATCTTTACCTATGAATCTACGAGAAAATAACTTATTTATTTTTTACATCCTTAGGGTTTAGAATTGCACAAATAGTAGCCATGAGGCTTAAAATGGGCAAATGAAGCGGCACATAGGGGAAAATTGCTGAAAAAAGTACATTTTTGAATATGCATGTATGTACTTAAAAACTTTAAACTTTGTGTAAAGACATGTAAATTAGAAATTTGTAGGTCTTGATATATCAATTATTTTCAGGTATGGTTCAAGGTCATTGGATCAAAGGTCCAGATCGTTGCTCCATTTGAACGCAAAAATGGTTAGTTATCTGGGAAAGTTTAACCTTTCTGTATATACATGTATATAAGACAATTGTAGGTCTTTTTGATAAATGGTTCAAAGTCAATTAAACAAAGGTCAAGGTCGAAGCTCCATTTGAATTCTTTAATGTTTTGTTATCTGAAAAGTGTCAATTTTTGTATGGGTAAATATATTAGAAAATTGTAGGTATTGATGGGACAATCATTTTGATAAATGGTACAGGGTCATTGGATCAAGGTAAAGGTTGTAGCTTTTAATAATGTTATAATTCAGGTATTAAGTTTTTGATGATTTGTAGACGTATTTTTATTACACGGACAAAGGTTTGATAAACATTAAATTTCCATATGCAAAAAATAACATGTCGATGTTTAGTTTAGTTTTTTTTTTCTAAAATGAACTTTTTAACAGGTCTCACGTCAAAATGAAATTCATAACCTTCTTCTTATTCCATTGTACTTTAGCTACTTCATGTATTTTAGCCAAATATATATATATATATATATATATATATATATATATATTATGACCAGACCTTATATATTTAAGTCATGCTTATGACGTATTGAAATTAAATGTGAAATATTGTGTTAGAAGGGTCCAAATTGAGGTTGGGATTTGAAAGTTTCTGTTATTATTGTAATTTTCCATTGTACTTTTGCAGAAGATTGATGACATATCTTAGGTGAGCGTAAAGGCCCATAGGCCTCTTGTGTAACTAATTAAATACTAGTAATCTTCACAAAAAACAAACACGTAAAGTAAGTAAGTAAGTCAGTCAGTCGGTAAGTAAGTAAGTAAGTAAGTAAGTAATTAAGTCAGTCAGTCAGTCAATAAATCAGTCGGTAAGTAAATCAGTCAGTCAGTCAGTCGGTAAGTAAGTAAGTAAGTAAGTAAGTCAGTCAGTCGGTAAGTAAGTAAGTAAGTCAGTCAGTCTATAAATCAGTCAGTCGGTCAATAAATCAGTCGGTAAGTAAGTCAGTCAGTCTGTCAGTCAATCAATCAATCAGTCGGTAAGTAAATCAGTCAGTCAGTCAGACAATCAGTCGGTAAGTAAGTAAGTAAGTCAGTAAGTCAGTCAGTCGGTAAGTAAGTAAGTCAGACAGTCAGTCGGTAGGTAAGTAATAAAGTAAGTTAGTCAGTGAGTCAGCGAGTACAACATACACTAAAACAATTTTTCTTTGAATTGATGTAGTTTGAAAGCAATACTAGTATCTCAATCAACACAAGTTTTAAATAAGTCGTCTTTGCAAAATATGAAGCTTTATAGGTAACAACCATTAAGATTAAAAAGTGTTCATTTATTTTTAAATAATGCGGGGTGTAATCATTCCTAAATGGAGAGAGAGAGAGAGAGAGAGAGAGAGAGAGAGAGAGAGAGAGAGAGAGCGTTGTTGTTGATGATTTTTAGCTCAACTGGCTAAAGCCAGATGAGCTTATGGCATGATGCATGCGTGCGTGCGTGCGTGCGTGCGTGCGTCCGTTAACAGCAAAAACTCAGAAACTACTGGGCCAATTTTAGCAAAACTTTGCAGGAATGATCCCTAGAAGGAGTAGATGAAAATTTTTACAATTGGTTTCCATGGCAACCAAAAGTAGGTCACAGCGACCTAGAATGTAAAAAACCTAAAATAAGTTTCTTCTCTGAAACCATAGGTTATATTCAAAATCTGATGTGATATTTAGCTTCTAGACACCCTTTAACATGTAGGTTGTACATTTCGTGAAATTCTGTCAAAAACTAGGTTACGCGTTTTTAGCGTTTTTCTGTCATACTTCGTAAAAAGTGAAAATAAGGCTTATAATGAGATATCAACTTTGAAAATCTTCTTCTCTGAAACCATGAAGCCTTAAGCTTTCATATTTGGCAGTTAATATCAGCTTGAGCCCCTTTACCAAGTTTATACAAATGGTAGCCCCCGGTCTATTTTTGGTCCCATCCCAGGGGTCCATATATCTGCATATGCATATATGGCTTATAATGGAAAATCAACTTTGAAAATCTTCTTCTCTAAAACCATGAAGCCTTAAGCTTTCATATTTGGCAGTTAATATCAGCTTGAGCCCCTTTACCAAGTTTGTACAAATGGTGGCCCCCGGTCTATTTTTGGCCCCACCCCAGGGGTCCATATATCTGCATATGCATATATGGCTTATAATTGAAAATCAACTTTGAAAATCTTCTTCTCTAAAACCATGAAGCCTTAAGCTTTCATATTTGGCAGTTAATATCAGCTTGAGCCCCTTTACCAAGTTTATACAAATGGTGGCCCCCGGTTTATTTTTGGCCCCACCCAAGGGGTCCATTTATCTGCATATGCATATATGGCTTATAATGGAAAATCAACTTTGAAAATCTTCTTCTCTGAAACCATGAAGCCTTAAGCTTTCATATTTGGCAGTTAATATCAGCTTGAGCCCCTTTACCAAGTTTATACAAATGGTGGCCCCCGGTCTATTTTTGGCCCCACCCAAGGGGTCCATATATCTGCATATGCATATATGGCTTATAATGGAATATCAACTTTGAAAATCTTCTTCTCTTAAACCATGAAGCCTTAAGCTTTCATATTTGGCAGTTAATATCAGCTTGAAACCCTTTACCAAGTTTGTACAAATGGTGGCCCTTGGTCCATTTTCGGCCCCACCCAGGGGTCCATATATCTGCATATGCATATATGGCTTATAATGAGATATCAGTTTTGAAAATCTTCTTCTCTGAAACCATGAAGCCTTAAGCTTTCATATTTGGCAGTTAATATCAGCTTGAGCCCCTTTACCAAGTTTGTACAAATGGTGGCCCTATGTCCATTTTCGGCCCCACCCAAGGGGTCCATATATCTGCATATGCATATATGGCTTATAATGGGATATCAACTTTGAAAATCTTCTTCTCTGAAACCATGAAGCCTTAAGCTTTCATATTTGGCAGTTAATATCAGCTTGTGCCCCTTTACCAAGTTTGTACAAATGGTGGCCCCCGGTCCATTTTTGGCCCCACCCCAGGGGTCCATATATCTGCATATGTACATGTATATATCGGAAATCATCTTAAAAATTTTTTTCTCTGAAACTGTAAGGCATAATGCTTTTATATTTAACATCAGCTCAAGTCCCTTTACCAGGTTTGTACAAATGGTGGCCCCCGGTCCATTTTTGGTCCCACCAAGGGGCACATATATCTACATATACTTATATGGGAAGTCAAATTTCAAAATATTCTTCTCTGAAACTGTAAGGCCTACAGCTTTTATATTTAGCATTTAACGTCAGCTCAAGTCCTTGTACTGAGTTTATATAAATGGAGGCACAAGAACCATTTTTGTCAGTTGAGCTCCACAGTCCCTTTTGGGCCTCTTCTTTTATTTTTATAAATTTGAATTCATCCCACCATTTTTTTATTTCAGTACTTAACAAAGGAACATTAGGATTAGAGGTGACAGCTATATGCTTGTTAGTGTTAGCCTTTGTAATTCTTATATGGAATCTCAGTTGTCGTGAACGAGAAACAAAATGGAATGATGATGACGATTTTGAAGACAATAGTTCTGTTCTAGGAATCGTTTGCTTCATATTCATATTTGCATGTCTTTATGCAATTGCAGGTAAGACCATAGTTTATTTTTACTCAGCTCTTCAGACCTCAAATAAGTTTCCATGGCTACCAAGATTCAAAAGCTTCTTATGACTCCTATTTGGCAATTCCTTTTTGCATTCGTTCTGTTGAATTTATTCAATAAACAGTGCAACTTAATTTGATAATATACAAGTGTATAATCTCACTATAAATTATATAAAGAAAAAATATTACTTGGACCAAACAAATATTATAAAAGTATTGTTATAAATGATTTTTACTCTTCGCACCTGTCTCATAGTTTATAATTCAACACAACTGTTTAAAATACCTTCCAGATATAGCATATAACAATAGATTATATGACGTCAATGCGCATTTTTTAAAATCCTATGAAATAAAAAAAAACAAATTACAAAAATTGAGTATAAAAGATAGAATTATTAATAAGGTTTTACGTTTCAGTCATATAAAATAGTTTATTTATACTCGGAAGTCACTGCTATAGTTGAAGTGGCAGTAAATTTATCTTGTGCAGAAAGCTAAGGACAATGTTCAAAGGGGGTTCTTTAGCGCGCCATGTTACCATAACACGAGAAATCGGTATAAATGTCTCATCTGCAAGACCCTGACTTTCATAGTTAATATCTAGGTCTTGGCGAAAGAATAGTCACTACCCGTTTTTAAGACCCATTTAAATCAGGACCCCTTTCCTACTACCACCACCATCACCCACATACAGAGCGTGTCTTATCCGAGTTGTTTGTGAAATGGTCATGTTTGAAACTAAAAACAAAATTCCTTTATTCATTTATTGGAATTCGTCTTTTATTTATACATATCGGAAGTTGAAACAAATAACATAGTCTGTACCAAGCTCTGAAACAGCGTTGTTGCTATAGAGGTAGGAATGTTGACCGCTATTCGGAGCTTGATTCTGTATTTTTCTTGTGCCATCAGATTAGAAAGTAGTTCATGCTTACATACAAATATTTGCCTGCTCCTTAACATTAAATAGTAGACTAAGCCGTCAATTAACATGTTTATTGCATATGTGAAGAGTTCTCGGTATTGAGTTTTGCAATATAAAAACTTAATTTTGGAACATAAAAATCAAATTTTAGTTACATTTAAAACCCAAATGTCTATTTGTTTATGTTTATGACGTAAAAACAAATTAAGATGATATTTTATAATTAATACTGCGTCGTTAGAACTTGACAGACGGCTTAGTCAATAAAGGCAATTTTCTGAAAACGTCTGATATAACAGATTGTCTGATTCTCTGATTTGTTAACTATCCAATCACGATTTGATAATTAACTGCCGTGATCAGCTTGTTAACCACTTACTGTATCACTTACTTCATTTTACAAAATATATCAAATGATTTAAATAGGTTATTATTACGTTAGTTATATATACAAATACCTTGGTTACACCTGGATACAATGTAATTAAATTTTTAAACCTCAGTGTAACTTCGGTTCTCAGTAAGTTTAACTTCGCATTGTGCTTTTAATAAGAGATACTATTAGGGTTTTCCGTTTAATTTTTAATAAGTACTCCGTTTGTTTTAATCAGACAAAACTACCTCTTGTAGTCAACCGTAAACAGGACTTTTGTATTTTATAATACAGTGAACACTGCTCTATCTTTACAATTTTAAACAAACCTTGGTATTTTATAATACAGTGAACACTGCTCTATCTTTACAATTTCAAACAAATCTTTGTGTTTTATAATACAGCGAACACTGCTCTATCTTTACAATTTTAAACAAACCTTTGTGTTTTATAATACAGCGAACACTGCTCTATCTTTACAATTTCAAACAAATCTTTGTGTTTTATAATACAGTGAACACTGCTCTATCTTTGCAATTTCAAACAAATCTTTGTGTTTTATAATACAGCGAACACTGCTCTATCTTTACAATTTCAAACAAATCTTTGTGTTTTATAATACAGTGAACACAGCTCTATCTTTACAATTTCAAACAAATCTTTGTGTTTTGTAATACAGTGAACACTGCTCTATCTTTACAATTTTAAACAAACCTTTGTGTTTTGTAATACAGCGAACACTGCTCTATCTTTACAATTTCAAACAAATCTTTGTGTTTTATAATACAGTGAACACTGCTCTATCTTTACACTTTAAACAAACCTTTGTGTTTTGTAATACAGCGAACACTGCTCTATCTTTACAATTTCAAACAAATCTTTGTGTTTTATAATACAGCGAACACTGCTCTATCTTTACAATTTCAAACAAATCTTTGTGTTTTATAATACAGTGAACATCACTCTATCTTTACAATTTCAAACAAATCTTTGTGTTTTATAATACAGTGAACATCGCTCTATCTTTACAATTTCAAACAAACCTTTGTGTTTTATAATACAGCGAACACTGCTCTATCTTTACAATTTCAAACAAATCTTTGTGTTTTATAATACAGTGAACACTGCTCTATCTTTGCAATTTCAAACAAATCTTTGTGTTTTATAATACAGCGAACACTGCTCTATCTTTACAATTTCAAACAAATCTTTGTGTTTTATAATACAGTGAACACAGCTCTATCTTTACAATTTCAAACAAATCTTTGTGTTTTGTAATACAGTGAACACTGCTCTATCTTTACAATTTTAAACAAACCTTTGTGTTTTGTAATACAGCGAACACTGCTCTATCTTTACAATTTCAAACAAATCTTTGTGTTTTATAATACAGTGAACACTGCTCTATCTTTACACTTTAAACAAACCTTTGTGTTTTGTAATACAGCGAACACTGCTCTATCTTTACAATTTCAAACAAATCTTTGTGTTTTATAATACAGCGAACACTGCTCTATCTTTACAATTTCAAACAAATCTTTGTGTTTTATAATACAGTGAACATCACTCTATCTTTACAATTTCAAACAAATCTTTGTGTTTTATAATACAGTGAACATCGCTCTATCTTTACAATTTCAAACAAACCTTTGTGTTTTATAATACAGCGAACACTGCTCTATCTTTACAATTTCAAACAAATCTTTGTGTTTTATAATACAGCGAACACTGCTCTATCTTTACAATTTCAAACAAATCTTTGTGTTTTATAATACAGCGAACACTGCTCTATCTTTACAATTTCAAACAAATCTTTGTGTTTTATAATACAGTGAACATCACTCTATCTTTACAATTTCAAACAAATCTTTGTGTTTTATAATACAGTGAACATCGATCTATCTTTACAATTTCAAACAAATCTTTGTGTTTTATAATACAGCGAACACTGCTCTATCTTTACAATTTCAAACAAATCTTTGTGTTTTATAATACAGTGAACATCACTCTATCTTTACAATTTCAAACAAACCTTTGTATTTTATAATACAGTGAACACCACTCTATCTTTACAATTTTAAACAAACCTTTGTGTTTTGTAATACAGTGAACACCGCTCTATCTTTACAATTTCAAACAAATCTTTGTGTTTTATAATACAGTGAACACCGCTCTATCTTTACAATTTTAAACAAACCTTTGTGTTTTATAATACAGTGAACATCACTCTATCTTTACAATTTCAAACAAATCTTTGTGTTTTATAATACAGTGAACATCACTCTATCTTTACAATTTCAAACAAATCTTTGTGTTTTATAATACAGTGAACACTGCTCTATCTTTACAATTTTAAACAAACCTTTGTGTTTTGTAATACAGTGAACACTGCTCTATCTTTACAATTTTAAACAAACCTTTGTGTTTTGTAATACAGTAAACACCGCTCTATCTTTACAATTTCAAACAAATCTTTGTGTTTTATAATACAGTGAACACCGCTCTATCTTTACAATTTTAAACAAACCTTTGTGTTTTATAATACAGTGAACATCACTCTATCTTTACAATTTCAAACAAATCTTTGTGTTTTATAATACAGTGAACAACACTCTATCTTTACAATTTCAAACAAATCTTTGTGTTTTATAATACAGTGAACACTGCTCTATCTTTACAATTTTAAACAAACCTTTGTGTTTTGTAATACAGTGAACACCGCTCTATCTATACAATTTCAAACAAACCTTAGTGTTTTATAATACAGTGAACACTGCTCTATCTGTACAATTTTAAATAAACCTTTGTATTTTATAATACAGTGAACACCCCTCTATCTTTACAATTTTAAACAAATCTTTGTGTTTTATAATACAGCGAACACCCCTCTATCGTTAGAATTTTAAACAAACCTTAGTGTTTTATAATACAGTGAACACTGCTCTATCTATACAATTTTAAACAAACCTTTGTATTTTATAATACAGTGAACACCACTCTATCTTTACAATTTCAAACAAACCTTTGTGTTTTATAATACAGTGAACACCACTCTATCTTTACAATTTCAAACAAACTTTTGTATTTTATAATACAGTGAACACCGCTCTATCTTTACAATTTTAAACAAACCTTTGTGTTTTATAATACTGCGAACACCCCTCTATCTATACAATTTTAACCAACCTTGGTATTTTATAATACAGCGAACACTGCTCTATCTTTGCAACTTCAAACAAATCTTTGTGTTTTATAATACAGTGAACACCACTCTATATTTACAATTTTAAACAAACCTTAGTGTTTTATAATACAGTGAACACCGCTCTATCTTTACAATTTCAAACAAATCTTTGTGTTTTATAATACAGTGAACACCACTCTATCTTTACAATTTCAAACAAATCTTAGTGTTTTATAATACAGTGAAACACCACTCT